>JACEEZ010024014.1:493473-497539 GCA_016584305.1 Chionoecetes opilio
CAAGGCAATCAACCCGGACGGCACAGGTACAGTACGCGTTATAGCATAGAGGTGACGTTAGGAATAGATAGATAGATAGATAAAACACATAAATAAGTATGAAGAAGTACTAAAATGAACAAGGTAGTGCGATAAGAAATATAAGAAAGATAGATCATAAAAAAGAAGTAAGGAAAAATGTTATGCAAGATAGAAAGAAGATATAGATGTATAGATAGATAGAACACATAAAATGATAAAACTACCCCTGTAAATACTCGATAAGCAATGCAAAGAAACCACAAAGCTTACAAATAAACACTAAAGACGTAGGATTAAACAGATTTACTCTATTTGAAAAGACAATAAGATGAAAGGAAAGGAAAGGGAAAAAGAAGGAACACATAACACTGCCCTTTAATCCCATGAGTCCCAGATCGTAATTTACATTTAATTTGGGTACCATTAGACGAGTTTAACTAATATAAGCAATATTTTATAGATATGACCTGCCTGTTATCCTTGTCTACTAGCTAATTTGATATATTAAGTTAGTTTTCGTATTTCTATGGTTAACAACAGACGATTTTATATAGCAAAGGAAAGATTTGGGCGTGAAGGGGTTAAATACTCGATAAACAAGGTATACAAATCACAAAGCTTACATGTATACACTCAAGACGTAGGATAAAAAACATTTGATATAGTTAAAAAGATACTGGGATAAATGGAAGGGAGAGAATGGATTTACCAGTCAATATGTCAATAATTTGTTTGTGTTCTTTCTTATCTGCGTCACCACCTTCAGTACTTATACTTACTTACTTACTTACTACTTACTTCAGGAGCTGTGCCCGCCGTCATCACGAACACCACGGCGGAGCAACACACTGTCCTCTGCACCGGCCCTGGAAAGTACGTGACTAGTGTATCCTAAATGAACTAAAATCTAACTAGAAATCCAAAAGGAAATTCAGGAGGAAAGGATATCGAGTCAGAAGGAAAAAGTCAATCTCTCGTCTCTCTTTTTTTTCTTTTCTTTCTCCTTCCTCCTACTCTTCGTCCTCTTTTCCTACTCCTATTCCTAACCTAAATGACAAAAACATAAACAAACAAACAAAAACAAAAGCCTAAAGGAAAGTCAGGAGGAAAGGATATCGAGACAAAAAGAAAAATTGTCAATATCTCGTCTCATTTTTTTTGTCTTCTTTACTCCTTCCTCCTACTTACTCTTTGTCCTCTTTTCCTACTCCTCTTTTTTATCTATTACGTCCTCATCCGATCCTATTTATCTATAATTACGTTTTTCCTACCATTATTTAGAATCTTACACCTTCTTATTTCATTTTTGATCACTAGTTATACGATTCCTTCACATTTTTTGCCTATCAGTCACTTAATAAACATCTACGTAATTACCTCTATCCCTATAGAGCGTTACAGAATACCTAACTATAACACTGAACACAAACTAGATAAATAGAAAATAGAAACAGAAAAACTAGAAATAGAAAAACTAAACACGAACATGAGGACTTGAGAAATCATTGAGTATGCCTTTAAAAGTTGCCTGAATGTTACGTTTTCTTTGACAGTGACGGGTGGTCGGGGAAATGCGGGGTCGCGGGCGGGGCGGGGGCGACGAGGATAGTGGGCGGCCAACTAGTAACCAAGCATCAGTTCCCGTGGATGGTAAGGCGTGGGTTAACGTGGGTGTGGGTGCACATGGGCGTGAAATATATATGTAATTCTATATAAAGTAAAAAACACGACACTATGAGACAAGAAACAGTAATTTTCTTGATACAGTAAAGTTTATGGCTTAAAAATGTGGTGTTATGTATAGAAATCTTATAATTGTGGCCAAATTGTATTCATAGATAATTAAATATTTCCTTGTTTGTCATTTTTACTCTTTATTCCTCATTTTCCTCCTCCTACTCTTGTTTCTCTCTCTTGTATCTCTTATTTTCTTACTTTTCACATCCTTTCACATCTGTTCTAACTTTTCTCCTCTGCCTCCTCCATGTCCACTCCTCCATGTCCACTCCTCCATGTCCACTTCTCCATGTCCACTCCTCTCTCTCTCTCTCCTCTTCTCTCTCTTCTCTCTTCTCTCTCTCTCTCTCTCTCTCTCTCTCTCTCTCTCTCTCTCTCTTATGTTACTTTTCTCTTTCCATTTCCTCTCCTCCTCCCACTTTCAACTCCTACTCGTTTTCTCCTTCCATTCCCTTTTCTCCTCCTCCTTCTTCATCGCCCTCTCCTCCTCCTCCTCCTCCTTCGCTCTCTCCTCCTCCTTTTCCTCCTTTGCTCTCACCTCCTCCTTCATCGCCCTCTCCTCCTCCTCCTCCTCCTTCGCTCTCTCCTCCTCCTTTTCCTCCTTCGCCCTTCACCTCCTCCTTCGCGCTCTCCTCCTTCCTCCTGTTTCTCCTTTATCGCCCTCTCCTCCTTCTCCTCCTCCTCCCCCCTCCTCCTCCTCCCCCTCCTCCTTTCCTCCTCCTTCTCCTTCGCGCTCTCCTCCTCTTCCTCCGTTGCTCTTCATCCCTCTCCCCCTCCTCCTCCTCCTCCTCCTCCTCCCCACGTATAGGTAGCAGTGCTGAAGGTGTGTGGCAGCGAGGAGCAGCACTACTGTAACATCTGTGGCGGCACTGTTATCAGCCCGCGATGGGTGCTGACGGGGGCACATTGCGTGGTGAGGTGCGTTGAGGGTGTGTCTGGGTGTGTGTGTGTGTGTGTGTGTTTGAGTGTGTGTCTGAGTGTGTGTCTGTGTGTGAGTGTGTTTGAGGTGCGTTTGAGTGTGCGTCTGTCACGGTCTGTGTGGTGTGTGTGTGTGGTGTGTGTGTTGTGTGTGTGTGTGTGTGTGTGTGTTTGTGTGTGTTTGAGTGTGTGTCTGTGGTGTGTTTGGGTGTGTGTGTGTGTGTGTGCTTGGGTGTGTGTCTGTGTGTGTGTTTGGGTGTTAGTTTGGGTGTGTGTCTGAGTGTGTGTTTGAGGAGTGTCTGGGTGTGTGTCTGGGTGTGAGTGTGTTTGAGGTGCGTTTGAGTGTGCGTCTGTGTGTGTGTTCGGGTGTGTGTTTGGGTGTGTGTTTGGGTGTGTATCTGGGTGTGAGTGTGTGAGTGTGTGTCTAGGTGTGAGTGTGTGAGTGTGTGTCTGGGTGTGTGTCTGGGTGTGAGTGTGTGAGTGTGTGTCTAGGTGTGAGTGTGCGAGTCTGTGTCTGGGTGTGTCTGTATGTGTGTCTGTGTGTGTGCCTGGGTGTGTGTTTGGCTGTGTGTCTATGTGTGAGTGTGTTTGATGCATACATACATACACACAGTCATTCTCCTACCTCTAAACTTCTAACTAATATGTTGATTCCTTAACATAAATCCTACGAAAAGTAATTATTTAATCCCCTTTTTCTACTTCTCATCATTTTGCTAACATTCCTTCGTTATCTCTCATCTAACTTACTATATCACCCCAAAAATCAAACACTAAATATTTTTTTCATATACAACTATTACGTCGCTCTAATCTTCCTTTCTCTGCATTTTCTCATCCTTTTACTAATATTCCTTCGTTATTTTTCATCTAACTTACTAAATCGCCCCAGAAATCTCACACCCAATACGTTTTTCTCTTCATATTTAACTATCACGTCATTATCATATTCCTTTATCTACTTTCCTGTTCCTTTTACAAAACATTCCTTCGTTATCTTTCATCCAACTTACAAAATCGCCCCAAAATTCTAACACTCAATACTTTTTTCTCTTCCTATTCAACCATCACGTCATACTAATCTTCCTTTGTCTACTTTTCCTCATCGTGTTACTTCCATTCCTTCGTTGCTCTCTTCTAACTTACTAAATCGTCCCATAAATATAGCTCCCAATACTTATTTCTCTTCAGATTCTATTATCACATCACTCTAATATTCCTTATCTACTTTTCTTGATCGTATTACATTATCCTCTCTTCCAATTATTACTAAATCGTCGCAGAAATCTACACCCAATACTTTTTTCTCCTCATATTCAACTCTCACGTTGTTCTTATCTTCCCTTCCCTCCCTCACTATCGCCCGCTTGGCGTTCCGTGGACTCGGATG
>JACEEZ010024015.1:0-25391 GCA_016584305.1 Chionoecetes opilio
TTCTTTTGCTTTTCGCAACGACGCGGTGGAGGACACTCCAGTAACTCTCCGTGGGGGGGAAGGGCGGGTAGGATTCTCGCGTATCTCCAGAGCCGGCGTCAGGAGCTGTAGCAACTTACATGTAATTTCTCCCATTCAAAGTCTTTGATAGTTCAAGTTATTGCTGGAAGCTCATATATATATATATTCGTGGCTCCTATATGTCTATCTCGAACAAGGATGAAATAGAGGAGGAAAGGATGGAATGAGAGAAGGAGAGAATTAAGGAGAGGGAGGTGAAGGTGTCTTCAAGACACCTAGGGCCGTACTATTGCGATCGCCTTGCGACGCTTGCGATGCTGCGCCAGGTCAAGTCTCCAAGGGGGCGGAGTCAGGAGAAGGGTGTTGACAACTTTACAAGTATATTTCTCCCATTGAAAGCCATTGATAGTTCAAGTTATTGCTGGTATTTAATCCCTGAATGCAGAAACATGATTAAAAGCTTATTAAATGATATATTGGGTACTGTAATATCAAGATCAAGAACTAGAACTGTCGCCGACAATTAGAACTCCCGCCGACGTGAAAAATTGGAACAGTCGCCGATATCGGCGACAGTTCCTATCGGCGACAGTTCCAGGTACCTCAGGTGTGCCGTGAGTTGTCGCGTGGATATCTCTTAATACCCAAATATACCGAAATACACCTAAACACATACCAAAATATACCAAAATACACCGAAAAATACCGATAATACACCTAAAATTATTCCGAAAAATATACCGAAATACAAAACAAATATAACCGATAATACACCTAAATATACCAAAATAACCGAAATATACCGAAATACACCCTAAACACGTTTTACAAAATGTATGTATTACGTCTCTTGATACCTTATTTTAGTGTATTGTCATGTATTTCGGTGTATTACGGTATATTTGGTATTAAGAGACGCCGTTGTCGCGTTTGTTTTGATTTGAGATCTGCCTAGCACTGGGCTGGGAGGCGCCGCGGCCAGACAGTAGTGTGACCACTTGCTCTGGGCGCCCAGAAGTAGCTCTGCTCCCAGCCCACGCAAAACCGCCCAGTCCACGGGTAAAAATGGCAAGTGTGACCGTAGCTTAACTCTATCTTAAATATACACAGATGTCGAAATTGGTATATGTGAAGTTTAAACCAATAAATATACGATCGTGGTTTAAAAGTATCCTGAACGTTTCATTTCATTATAAGGAGTACCACAAAGGCAGCTGTCGGAAATGAAAAATAACATAAGGGGGGTCTGGCTGAGGGGACGAAAACCCCTCTAGCGAGGTTAGGTATGAAAACATGCCCAGACTAGGTTACTTAACTTAATTAGCAGGGGGGTCGGGGGGGCGGCGAAAGCCCCCCTAGCGAGGTTAGATTACGAAAATAACGCCTAGGCTAGGTTAGTTAACTAGCGGGGGGGTCTGGGGGGGAAACGAAACCCCCCTTGCGAGGTTATGTTAAGAAATCAATGCCTAGGCTAGGTTAGTTAACTAGCGGGGGGAAACGAAACCGGCCGGCCGGTCCCCTTTGCGAGGTTTATGTTAAGAAAAATGCCAGGCTCAGTGCGTTAACTAGCGGGGGGGTCTGGGGGAGAACGAAGCCCTCCTTGCGAGGTTATGTTAAAAAAAACAATGCCTAGGTTAAGTTAGTAACTAGCGGGGGGGTCTGGAGGGGAACGAAACCCCCTTGCGAGGTTATGTTAAGAAAACAATGCCCAGATTAGGTTAGTTAACGAGCGGGGGGAACGAAACCCCCCTAGCGAGGTTAGGTTACGAAAAACAATGCCCAAGTTTATTTATTTAACTTGCAGGGGGCCTGGAGGGGCGCAGCCCCCCCCCCCCCGTTATGATAGGAGAGTTTTTGGTCAATAAGGAGTATTGGTTAAAACTGCATATTTACATCAAAATTAAAAAAACTTGGTGAGACATGCGATATTTACCTTGTAAGAAGTCATTTCTTTGAGTTGGGGAGTCCGGAACCGTCCTTGGCGCCAAATTGCAATGTTTTTTTATTGCATCTGGTCTTGGTCTTAGGGTGGGTGACCCCTCCGGCATACCAACCTCGCCATGGCTCCCGACGTCGGGTCCTCATCCCGATAGGAACAAAATCAGCAGTTCATGAAATTGATCAATGAAGTATCACGACAGTCGGGCGCCCCACTCACTATCGTGTACTGGGTGGAAAATGACCACTTCTTGCAACTGGGCCTAAGCCACGAATGGAAAAGAAACGGTCATTTTGTCGTCACGATAGAGCTACGATAACAACGACAGTGCCATGACGGTGCCATGAACGTATCACGATAGCGTCAAGAGCCAGCAACATGTCTCACACGTGGCTGGGTGTTGTCATGGTGATGGAGAAGGAAGGGGGGTAGAGATGAAGGTGGGAGAAAACAGGTTTGTATTGGTGATGGGGAAGGGGTGGAAACGGGGGGGGGGGGGGGGTGTTGTGATAAAGAGGGGGTGTTGGTGTTGGTGGAGAAACGGGGGGGTGATGGAGAAGGCGTTGTTGGGGGTGGTGATGTGAGTGCTTAAACGGGGGTGGGTGGCATCACCACGTGGTGATGGGAGTAGGGATATGGAGTAAGGGAGGGGGTGTCACCACGTGGTGATGGGAATAGGGGGTATGGAGTAAGGGAGGGTGTCACCACGTGGTGATGGGAGTAGGGGGTATGGATTAAGGGGGGGGGGGGTGTCACCACGTGGTGATTGGAGTAAGGGGGGGGTGTCACCACGTGGTGAGGGAGTATGGGGTGGGTACTACTACAACTACTACTACTACTACTTACTACTACTACTACTACTACTACTACTACTACCACCACCACCACTACTACCACTACTACCACTACTACTACCACTACTACCACTACTACTACTACTGCTACTACTGCTACTACTACTACTGCCGCTACTACTACCACTACTACTACTACCACTACTACTACCACTACTACCACTACTACTACTACTGCTACTACTACTACTGCCGCTACTACTACTACTACTACTATTACTACTACTATTACTACTACTATTACTACTACTACTACTACTACTACTACTACTAGTACTACTACTACTACTACTACTACAACTATTACCACTACTACTACTACTACTACTACTACTACTACTACTACTACTACTATACTACTACTACTATACTACTACTACTATACTACTACTACTATACACTACTACTACTACTACTACTACTACTACTACTACTACTACCTACTACTACTACTTACAGGCACGAAACAACCGAAGGCCCACCATACAAAACCAGACGTCAAAATCAACCAGAAAATCAAAAACAGTTTTATGAACCTCAATATGACAACCACTACACCTCAGCCAGCCCCCCCACTGCCCTCCCAACCCCTACCGGGAGCGCGGGGGGGGGGGGGAGGAGAGCCACAGACCCCCCGTAGCTGGAAAGGTTGAAGGAGCTGGATCGCTATTCTATAAGAGGGCCGAATTTTCCCTCCTTGTTGAACCCTGAGGTAAGAAATTAAGATGTTGTTATCTATTAAACCCCTTTGTTAACCCCTTACATTACCCATTTAACCCCCAACCCCCTCTTTTTCACCCCTCCCACTACTCTTTCAACCCCTAAACCCTCCCTTGCCAACCTCCTACTACTAGTTCAACCCCTACTGAACGACATTGAGGTTTGAGGCCGGTTCCCATCAGCCCGCTTGTACGGCCGTCTTACAACAACACCGCTCAACAATGACGTCACCATCATCACCGCTTGAGTGGTATTTGTGGTAACTGGGCACAGTTGGCAACTCCGCTCGAGCGGACACCGCCGAGCGGGAGAGATGACTTGAATTTAACTTTGTACGGCGGCGGTACGGCGGTGCGGTAGATTTTGTTGTGACGTCTTTGTTGTTGTACTACGGCCGTACAAGCGGGAAGGTGGGAACCGGGATTTAGTGTTGTATTAACCCCTTTATTAAACCCTGACACCCTCTCTTTAACCCCAAACCCCTTCTTTTCCTCTCCACAATACTATGTCAACCTCTCTCCCTCCATAAGTCCACAATGTTGAGAGAGAGAGAGAGAGAGAGAGAGAGAGAGAGAGAAGACATCGACAGTCTCTCTCTCTCTATCTCTTCTGTTCCAGGTTTTTCATGATATTAATTTTTTCCTTCATATTTTTTTTTATACGACAGATTCTGATGGTATATGACTTTTTTCAAGATTTTTTTTTTTTTTTTTTTTTCTTCCTCTCTCTCTCTCTCCCTCTCCCTCTCCTTATACCCTTCTATGTGGCATCAGAATAGATAGATAGATCGCTATTATTGATATTATTTACTACCATGGATAGATACCTAGCCACGCCCCTGCCTGTAGGGGGGTGGGGGGAGTAAGGGCGTGAGAAAGTTCCAGTGGGTGGGTGTTAAATATATGCCGTGTTGGGTCTCGTTTTGAACAGGAGGGTGAAAGGAATTGTGTGAGAGTAGTGGTGGTGGTAGTAGTAGTGGTTATAGTAGTAGTAGTAGTAGTAGTAGTAGTAGTGGTGGTGGTTGGATGTGTGTTGTGTTGGGTCCCGGTTTGAAGAGGAGGATGAAAGGAATTGTGTGAGAGTAGTGATGGTGGTAGTGAAAGGGGTTTGTAGTATTTTTTAAAGTAGTACTAGTGGGGAACTACAAATATAGTAGTAGTAGTATTAGTAGTATTGGGGGTTGAATGTGTGCCGTTTTGGGGTTTCCCCATTTTCAGGGGGAGGGGAAAGGAATTGTGTGAAAAGTAGTAGGGGTGGGGGTTTATTAGTTTTGGTAGTGGTTGTTTTAGTTGTAGTATTTATTTTTTTAGTAGTAGTAGTAGTAGTAAAAAAACAATCCGGGCCCCCTTTAAAGGGAACCCACAAAATAAGTGGGAAAAAAATAAATAAAGTGATACCTACCCACAATCCTCTGTGACCCCCGTTAGGAGTTCGAAGCACAAAAAGAACCCTATCAAAAAAGTTTTAAAAACTAACCCACTTTTCCCTAACTCACATTTTCAAATATTTAAGGCTTAAATAAACTTTAAACAGGTCAAAAAATTTTTGGGTCAAAGGTAAAACAGGTCAGGGGGGGGAAGGAAAAAAGGGAAAGGGGTTTTAGTTTTTTCGAAGCGTGTTAAACAGATTTGGATTTGCTTGGGGTTTTTCCTGGACGAGCGGTGGGTCGAGGTGCCCCAGCGATCGGGCCCAGGGGGTGTGGGTGTGCAGGGCAGCGGGAAAGGAAGCAGTGGTGTTTTCCCAGGGCCCTGGGGGGGGAAAGCAGGGGTGTGTCCCAAGGGCAGCTGGAAGGGGGAAAAAGCAGGGGGGTTGTTTAGGGCAGCGGGAAAAGGGCAAGAAGGGTGGGAGCAGGGCAGCTGAAGGAGGAAGCAGGGTGAGTGGGGTGCGGGGCAGCGGGAAGGATTAGGGCTTGTAGGGGCTGTTTTTGGGCCAAAAAACGTTTTAAATTTTGTTCCCTTTTTTCATATTTCTCATTTGCACTTTAAGAAGAGAGTTTAAAGGGGGGAGTGGGAGGAAAGTGGGAAAGTGGCGGGTTGGGGGAGGCGGGGCTTACCCTTTTTTCTAAAAAGGCCATCCCAGATCTGAGCCCAGGGAAATTTTGAAAATTCCCCCCTTTTCTTTATGGGGGCTATCCCCTTTCCCAAAGCCCCCATGGCCAGCCTTGGCCCCCCCTGTCAAAAATGCCCCTGGCGGCCCCGGGTTTGTGGGGGGAAAGGGAGGGAGAGCTTACGGGGTGATTTGAGGTTTTTTTTGTCCTCCTCAAAGAAATGGCTGTTGCTCTTTATCTTTCTCCCCTTATAAAAATTCAGATGGGGGGGTTACCCCGGGGGCTTTAATTTAGGGACCCCCCAGGTGCCCCCCCCCCCCCCCCCATGGTCCCTTTGGCTGCGAAATCTGCTGGAACCTGAACTGACGGTATCCCCCTAACCCCCTTTTCTTGGGGGCATAAGAAGGGCCCCTTTAACTCCGCTTGCCTGGGGCCCCCCCCCCCTCCGGGCCCCCAACCAACTGTGCCCCCCCATTGATGGGATACCAAGCCACCCCACGGGTCTGGAAAGTGTGTACCCGGGGTTTGTCCGCGTGAGTCAGACCCGCGATCCCCCGTTTCCCCCTCTCAGTGCGAGTTTGGAGCCATTTTTCCGATTTTTGGTAATGCTGGGACCTAAACACCCCCCACCCCTTGCTAAAGGGGGACAGTTACCGCCCGTATTTGTCAGTGGAAAAAATCCCCGGGGTTTCAAACGCCGTACCCCCAAAATGGGGGCAGGGCGCCCTAACCCCCCGAGCCTTTCAGGGGGCGTGGGGTGTGGTTGGTGTGGGTGTGTGTTTTACAACCCTTTGTTTTAAATATATTTTTTTAATAAAATTTCATATTATTTCTTTGTATTCTTAACTATTTATTTATTTTTTTTCCCATTCGGGCCCGGGTTTGGGAATTCCGGCCAGGCAGTCGGCGTGCAGTCCCCCTAAAGCGGTGATCCCCCCTTTTTCTTGCGGTGGATAAAAGGGGTTCCCGGGGGAAAAAACCGGGAAAATGTGGAAACCCCGGAAGCCCACACCCATTTACGGGGCTAAGGGTAATGAACGGAGATGACCCGGGCCATGCGCACTCCTTTTACCTTTATAGAGCTAGGTAAATTTTTTTTTTTAATTATGCCCCTTCCCTTTTTGTCTGACTTTTGCAATACCTTTATGTTTTTTTAATTAATAAATTTTATTTAGACGTTGAAAATACCCCTTTTAAATCACCCCCTAATACATTAATAGTGCTAAAAATGTTAATAGTATTTTGGTCCTCTGTGCCTTACTGCTTAAACGACATTATTTCCTTTTGCCCAAAAACACACACTCAACTCACACGCACACGCACACGCACACGCAAACACCCCCTCCTTTCTTTCCCACACACTCCTAACCCCTTTGACTTTCCTAACGTCTTTTTTCCTTTTTTTGTTTATAGCCCAAGGGGGAAAAATGTAAAAAAATTTTTAAAATTTTTTAAATCCTATTTTCGAGAGAGAGAGAGAAGGGAGGGGAGAGAGAAGAAAGAAAAAAAGAGAGAGAGAAGAGAGGAGAGAGAGAGAAGAAAAGGGGGGGAGAAGAGAGAAAAGGGGGGAGGGGAGGGGGAGAAAAGGGATGAGAGAGAAAAGAGAGAGAGAGGGGAGGGGAGAGGAGAGAGAGAGAGAGAGAAAACCCACGTTTTTCAAGCTGGGAAAGAGTAATTTTTAAAAAGAAATGGGGAAAAAAAATGGTCAAAAAATAGGGGGGTTAAAAGATTGGCAAAACCCTCGTGGGCCGGGTTTGATTAGGGGGAGTCATTGGGGGAGCTTTAAAGGGAGGCGGGGACAGGGGTTAGGGATGGGGATAAAAAGGGGATGTAGGCAGTGCAAAAAAAAAGGGAAAATACCACGTGTGGGGGGTCCCCGGGCCTCTTTTTTAGTTTCCCTTTATGTTTTTGGGTTTCCCGAAGCCAGGGACCCCACACAGCGGCCGGGCCAGTGGGGAAAGGAAGGGGGGGGGTTTCTTGAGGCGGTGGGGGGAGCAGAGCAGAGCAAGGAGCAGAGCAGAAAAGAAAGGGGCGGGAAAAAGACACCCCCAAATTTGGTAAAAATCACTCGCTGGTTGGTAATGTCCCATTAATGGTTTTTGGGAAAAATGTGATATAAAAATTTATTATTTTGAAACACCATTTTATTTTTTATTGATACACACCATGACTTTCATATTTGGGCTCAGGGTTGTTCAGAACTTTTCTCCCTGTAAACCTATCCTTCCTCATAAAAATAAAAGAGTTCTCATAAAATTTTTTCTTCTTTTTTCCCTTTTCCCACATCAGTTTTTTCATATAATATTTTATGAGGTCGCGGCCTTTGGTACGCTTCCAACTGTTCCTCCCCTTGCCCAAACTTCTTCCATGGCAAGGGCTCAACACCCCGCCCCCATGTCATATAAAACTAAAAATTTGTTCCATGGCCAATGTAAACCACCTCCCCCAATGTCTTACTACACAACTACAACTTGTTCCTGGCCAATGCTTTCAATCCTTTCCCAACTGCCTCCATTTTCCTTGCCTGCCCGGGGGCCCGGCGCCCGGGCACTTCCACCCCAACCCTTTTCCCCCAATGCCTCCCCCCCCTTCTCTCCTCTTCACGTGGCCAAACCCCCTTTCAATCCCTTAAAGGCCGTGTCACATTTAGCGATATTTTTCTGGGCCCTCTTTTGGGAACTGCTTTCTTTGATGCCCGTAGTGGTTGGGAAAAAACGCACGTGTCGTCAAACGGGTTTCGGGTTTCCGAGCATCTTTACTGGCACCCCTCGCCCCACACAGCAAGACAAAACCCCCCTTCCTTCCTTTCCCAAACAATGGACACGTTTTTCATTTAGGTACGTTCCCCCATTGTAAGCATGATACTGGGGGGGGTGGGGGGGGGGGTCAAATTTTTTAAAAAAAAGGTAGGGATTCAATGTCATCTTTTATTGCACGTCAAACTCACATTTAAAAAAAATACAAGTCTCAGAATCAAAGTTAAAATTTTTAGAGAGGGAGCGAACAACCCGCCCTGACTACCACCCGTGGCACGGGAAAAAACGTCACGGGGGCAAGACCAAAGGGCCCGACAGATTTCATCATGGCAAAACTGTGGTCCAAAACACTTTGGGTTTTCAAAAACACCCGTGGGGGTTTCCTGTGGTTTTCAACACACTGTGGTGTTTTCCTTTGGGGTCAACACACTTTTGGTGTTCCTGTGGTGGGAACCCCACTGTGGTGGTTTCCTTGGTGTCAAAAACACTGTGGGTTTTTTGCCTGTGGTTTTCAACACACTGTTTTTTTTCGCCTGTTTTGGGGTCAAAAACAAATGGCCCGTCGCCTGTGGTGTCCAAAAACCCCCTTTGCGGCCTGTGGTTTTCCAAAAACCTGGGGCAATACTGTGGTGTCAAAACATGTGCTTTGCCTGGGTGTCCAACACACTGTGGGGTCGCCTGGGTGTTTAACCCACTTGGTGTCGCCTGTGGTGTCAACACACTGTGGTGTTGGGCCCGGGTGTCAACACTGTGGTTTTGCCTGTGGTGTCCAACACACTGTGGGGCCAAAATGTGGTTGGGCAAAAACCCCTGTGGCCAATTTCTTGGTGTAAAAAAACTGTGGCCAATACTGTGGTGTCAACACACCGTGGCAATACTGTTTGGTTTTCAACCACTGGGGCCAAAACGGTGGTGTTTAACACACTGTGGGGTTGCCTGTGGTGTCAACCCCACTGGCAATACTGTGCTGTCCCTGTGGGTTGGGCAACACACTGGGCATACTGTGCTGTTTGCCTGTGGTGTTTAACCCTGGCTGTATATATAAAAAAAAGTTTTACAAATTCTTTATAGGGCCGGGGAAACCCATATACGGGGAAGACTCCTTTAAACCCAGTCATATTTTTTTTTATTTTTTAAAATTTTTTTAGTTTTATTTAGCTAATGGTAACTAGCTAAAATAACAAAAATAGACTTAAGTTTAAGGGGTCAAGGCTACAGTTGGGCCGCCGGTTTTAAAGAAAATGGTCTTAAATTGTACCCGTCCCTGCCAAACCCCCCAACCCTCAAACTTTTTCTCTGTTGGCTGTGCTGGGTTCAGGGGGCTCTCCCGTCTGGTATGCTTTCCCCCCCCCCCCACAGGACCCGGGTGGTGGGGCTGGCTGGTGGGGTCTTCCATCTTTCCCCTTGCTGCAAATTCAAGCTGTGTTTCTTTTTGCCACTGTCAAAAAAGGGCTTCAAAAAATATAGGAAAAAAAACCCATACCCCATCTCTCTCTTCTCCCCTTTCCCCCCGCTTACCAAAAAACCCCACTCAGGCTTAACAGAATTTTAATGATGGTGGAAAAACTCTATCTCCCCTCTCTCTCCCCCTCTCTCTTTGTAAAACTAAAAAACAAAAAAAAGAAACAAGCGTTGAAAAAAGACTAAGAAGAAACAAGGAAAAAATAAATAAAATCAATATACCACAGGAGTTAGGGGACCCGGAAAAAAAACAGGCATGCTAAAAACATTTCTTATAGTCACTAAAAAAAATTCTAATTTTTTTCCCCAAAAGAAAAGGAAATGGGGCGTTCCGAAGAGTATGCAGAACAAATAAAAGGGCAGTGTGTGGTCATCACCCTTTTTACCTTACCGGGACAAGAGGCAGTGTGTGTGTGTCCCTTTCCCGGCCAGATGCAGGCCCAGGCAGGAAAAAAAATCTTGGGGGCAGGGGAGGGGAGGCAGGCAAGGGGAGTGTGTCGCAAGGCAGGGAAAACACTCCTGGGGACAACCACCAGGCAGGCAGGGAGGGAAAAAAAATCTTTTGGGGAAGGCAGGCAGGCCCGTGCAGGAACACACCCTTGGGTTTCAGGCAGGCAGGCAATGGGAGGAACACAAATCTTGGGGACGCCAGCCAGGCAGGGAGGCATTTCAGGGAACCCCCTCTTTGGGGGCAGGCCCGCCCGGCAGGCAGGAACACCAAACTTGGGTACAGCCGCCAGGCAGTGCAAAGGAAACCCCACTCTTGGGGGACCCGCCCGAGGCAGGCAGGCAGTGCAGGAACAACCCCTTGGGGGACAGGCGTGCGGCACCCACTCCCTTGGGGGCAGCCAGCCAGGCAGTGCAGGAAAACACTTAATTTGGGGACAGCCAGGGCCCGGCAGGGAGGCAGTGCAGGAAAACACCTTTGGGGGACAGGGGGCAGGCCCGTGCCCGGAAAAACCCTCTTGGGTCAAACCAGCCCCGGCAGGCAGGCAAGTGCAGGAAAAACACTCCTTTTGGGGACAGCCAGCCCGTCAGGCAGGCCCGTGCCCGGAAAACACCCCTTGGGGAAAAGGGAGTGCAGGGAAAACACTCTTGAGTACCCCGCAAGGACAGGCAGGGGGGGGCCGGAAAACCCCTCTTGGGTACAGCCCGGAAAGGGAGGCCGGCATGCAGGAACACACTCTTGGGTACAGCCAGGCAGGCAGGGAGGCAGTGCAGGAAAAACAAATCTTGGGGACAGCCAAACCAGACGCCAGGCAGTGCAGGAAAACACTCTTGGGTTTCAGCCAGCCCCGGCAGGGGGGCAGTGGCCCGGGAAAAACCCCTTGGGGGACCGCCAGGCAGGCAGGCAGTGCAGGTACCACTCTTGGGTACAGCTAGCCCGGGAGGAGGGAGTGCAGGAAAAACACTCTTGGGGCAGCCAGCCAGGCGGCAAAGGAAATGCAGTAACACACTCTTGGGTACCCGCCAGGCAGGAGGCAGGCAGGCAGGAACACACTCTTGGGTACAGGGGAGGCAGGAAATGAATTTAAGGCAAGGGAGGAAAACACCCTTGGGTAAGCCAAAGGGAGGCGGGGAGGCAGTGATGAAGGCAAGGCGGAATACACTCTTGGGGACAGCCCGGGAGGCATGAAAGGGAAGGGAAGGCAGGAACACACTTTGGTACAGGCAAAGGCGGAGTGATGAAAGGAAAAGGGAGGAAAAACCACTCTTGGGGACAGCCCGGCCCGGAAAGGGAAGGGGGGTGATGGGAAAGGGAAGACAGGAACCCCAATCTTGGGGACAGCCAGGCAGGGAGGCGGGAGGATAAGGCAAGGAAGGAACACACTCTTGGGTACAGCCAGGCAGGCAGGCAGGCAGTTTTGAAGGGAAGGCAGGAAACACTCTTGGGTTTCAGGGAAAGGGAGGCAGGCGGAGGCAGTGATGAAAGGCCCAAAACAGGAACCCCCTTTTTGGGTACAGGCAGGGAAAGGGAGGAAGGATGAAAGAAAGGGAGGAAAAAACACTTTGGGGGACAGCCCCCGGGAGGCAGGGCAGGGTGAAGGGAAGGCAGGAACCCCCCCTCTTGGGTTTCAGCCAGGGAGGAGGCAGGGGATGATGAAGGGGAAGGCAGGGACCCCACCATGGGTTTCAAACCCGGGAGGAGGCCCGGCCCGTGATGAAGGGAAGGGAGGAAAAACACTCCGGGGGACAGCCCCGGGAGGCGGCAGGGGAGTGATGTTGGCCCAAAGGGAGGAAAAACACTCTTGGGGACAGCCAGGCAGGCAGGCGGCAGTGAGAAGGGGAAGACAGGGACACACTCTTGGGGACACCGGGATGTGAAGGCAAGGCAGGGAAAAAAATCTTGGGGACAGCCAGGGGAGGGAGTGGGGAAGGGCAAGGAGGGCCACACTCTTGGGTAAAAGCCAGGCAACAGGGAGGACGGTGAAGGGAAGGCAGGAACACACTCTTGGGACAGCCCGGCAGGCGGGAGTGATGAAGGGCCCAAAGGGAGGGGGAAAACACTCTTTGGGGACAGCCAGGGGGAGGGGAAGGGGGGAGTGATGAAGGCAAGGGAGGGGCAACACTCTTGGGGACAGTTTGGCAGGCAAGCAGGCAGTGGGAAGGGAAGGCAGGAACACACCGGGGAAGGCAGGCAGGCAGGCAGGAGTGAGAAGGGAAAAGGGAGGAAAAACACTTTGGGTACAGCCAGGCAGGCAGGGAAAAGGGAAAGAGAAGGGAAAGGGAGGAACACACCTTGGGTACAAAGGGAGGGAGGAAAGGGTGAAGGCAAGGGGGGGAAAAACACTCTTGGGGACAGCAGGCAGCCAAAAGGGAGTGATGAAGGCAAGGCAGGAACCAACTTTGGGTAAAAGGGAGGGAGGCAAAGGAGGGATGAAAGAAGGCAAGGCAGGAAACACCTCTTGGGTACAGCCCTGAAGGCAGGCAGCAGGAGAGAAAGGGCAGGAACACATTTTGGGTACAGGCGGGCAGGCAGGCAGCAGGATAAAGGAAAGGGCGGAACACACTTTTGGGTACGCCAGGCAGGCGGGCAGTGATAAGGAAGGCAGGAACACCTCTTGGGTCAGGCCCAGGCGGGCAGGCGGGGGCATGATAAAGGAAAAGGCAGTAACCGAAAATGGGTTAAATTTTTTGACCCATGATGACAAAAGGTTAACTTAAAGGGCGGGGGGAAAAGTAATATAAAAAAAATCGAGTAACAAAGGGGTTATTTCCTCCCTCCTCATTTTTGAATCACTATGGGAAAAATATACTGTGATATATTTTATACCGGCGAAGGGCTGGCCACTAGGTGGCGGAGGCAAAGAGGAGGGAAGCCATATTGGTTGAGTACCAGCAACGATCAAACGTGTCGAGTTTGGACACGGGAATGTGGTCTCACCCTTGGAAAATGAATGTAAAAGGGCCCAAGGGGGGAGAGATTTTAGTGTGTTTCATTATTACACTGGTCGACAAAAAAAATTGAGATTGGTTCTGGTTTAAATGAAGCTGATTAGGGGAAATCGCCCGCTGAACTCAAATTTGATGTTAAATTAACTCTATCACGTCCATTTTTGAGAACAGACGAAATTCAGAAAAATATAGGAAAACAGCAGAAATGGGTTTTTCCCCAAATGTTTTCTTTTAAACTTTTTCTTTTTCTTTTCTCAACCTTATTTGGGCAGACGGGTTTTTTTTGAGCAGTGTGGTTTGTGCAGTGAGCAGGGGGGGGTGTGCGCGCGCGATTGGCGAGGGGTTACAGACTGTGTAGTACTTTTTTTACCTATGATCGTACACAAATTTGACATTTTTAAACTTTTTATTTTTTTTTGCGTAGATGTGTTTGTTTTAGGGGTCCAAATTTTATTTGGGTTTTACCGTATATAGCCCTTGTACCGGCTGTGATGGAGGCCGTAACTTTTTGGGAATGTATCGGACATTTTTGTTACAATGGGGAAATTTTAAAAAACCCCTGACGTCTGAAAAAACCTTTTTACAAAGAATTTAAAGCAGTTATCTCATTACTTCAAGTGCCGTATAGGTGATAAAGATAAAAAGGGGCCCCCTCACGTAATGCAACCCCCTGTGTAAACCCATTTGAATAAATGGATGCGGGGCAAAGGGCCCATCGGCATGGCACTCCTCCCCCAATGGTTTGGCGTGAAAAAAAGGATACAGTACTGACTGCTACTTCTCCCTCACTAACAAAAAGGTTTTTCAGTAAAAACGCGAGCTAAAATCAGTATCCTGACGAAAACTTCTGCCATCAGGCCGGCCAAAAGGGTCCTGATTCCCGTTCCAAATTTTCCCAAATTGCAAGGTAAAGTGAATCGATTCGAACGAGGAGGTAACCCCATGGATACGATTTTCAAGAAATGGCAGACAACAGGACCCCAAATTCATCAGTCGGGTATGTACAGACCTTGCTAGGGACCTAGATTACCCAAGGAAAAGTGAAGTTTTGGATCTCTTTCCCAGGGGAAGGGAAATTTTGCTACAAGAAGGATTTCTCATCACCACGTTTCGTCGTAGACATAAAAAACTTTCAACTTTTTCAAGATGGAACAAAGCTTTTTATGCTTTGATTACACATCCCTGGAAAAAACTTTGTGAGTCTCACACTTTTGAAAAGTGAGTGGGGGCTGTTCATAGATTCAGGAAAAAAAAACGCTAAAGGGGGTTCTTCTGCATAAAAGGAAAAATCTTCCCAGGTTCCAATTTCCAGGCCATGAAATGAGTGAAAATTATGAAAATATGAAAACTTTTTTATTCTGTTAAAAATGAAAACATCATGGGAAACTTGTGGGGGGCCTAAGGTAAAACTCCTTTCTTTTAGGACTCCATTAGGTTTAAACTAAAAACATGTGTTTCTTTGTTTGTGGGACTTAACGGACAGCAAAAATTAAACAAAAGGAAGGCCCCGCACGCCGAAAGACCCACCTGGCAGGTTCAAATGTATTACAAACCTCTTTTTTACAGTGAAAAAATGTATTACCCCCATTGCATCTGAAAATTGGGTTAAAGAAAAAAATTTTTTGAAAGGGCCCTGGATCAAATGGTGCTGGCTTTCAGTATTTGTTTCAAAGTTTTGGAACGCCTGTTCTGAGGCTAAAGTAAAGGCAGGTGTTTTCAATGGGCCCCCAAAATTTTCAACTACTCAATGATGATGACTTTGTAAAGACCCAACTGCCCTGGAAAAAACTGCTTGGAAAGCTTTTTTTTGGGTGTTTAAAGAAAAACCTAGGTAATGTTTGAGCATCGAATTATGAGGAACTTGTAAAGACATGTTTTAAGAGTTACCATGCCTTGGGGCTGGTTGTCATCAAAAACCCGTTTTCCCCCTTCAATCTTGATTTTTTTTCCCAACGAATCTCGGGGCGGTCAGGATGGCGGGGGAAAGTTTCCCCGGACATTGCCCCCCATGGAAACCCCATACCAAAGGGCGTCTCCAAAAAGATAGGGGACTATTGCGGACGCTACAAAGTGAAAAGTGCTCCCACAAAAGAAAGAGCAAACTACAAAACATTCTGATGTACTATGGAGCAGGGTGAGTACTTTTTTTGTGTTAGGTTAGTTTTTGATCATATGTATATTTAAAACCAATTTTAGATCTTGAGTTTTCCGAAGAACAGTCTAGTCTGACTGTTCTTCGAACTAGCGCATCTTTTCTTTTCAAAAAAATATCAAGTTTTTCCCCAAAAACATATATATATATATATATATATATAATATATATATATATAATTTATAATATATATATTATTTTATTATATATAATTTATATATATATAATATAATAATAATTATATAATAAATATATAAAAAAAAAAAGTCAAAATTTCTGTGATATGGGATATTTTTTGGATATTTCCAAGATGTGGCACATTTTGGATAATTTTGGGCCATAATTTAATATATTTTTTTTTTGCTAATATGTACATTGGGGCCCAATAAAGCCGCAGGCCCCCCCACCATAATTTAATTCAGTAATAATATTACGTAGGGGATGTTTCGATTAAATATTTTATTACGTATATAATTATAATGCTATTAAAAATTTAAAAAGCGAATTTAAAAAACTTAGTGCTAGAGAAAAAACAGCCCTTTTTAAAACAGCACGAAAAAAGCTTTTCCAACCCACACAAATGAAATCGAACCATTTTTGGGTTTGGTTGGAAAACCCAAATTTTTACTGTGGGAAAAATTAAACGGGTTGGGGGGGGAAAACCCTTAATTTTTTTTAAAAGGTTTGTAAATTTTCAAATAGAAGGTGGGAAAACCCCCCTTTTTTTTTTTACGTCACAAATAACTGGCCAAGTGCACAACGCAAAACGGGTACACAAAGTCTGCTTAGTTGCCAGTCCCCCCTATAAAGAATCGGTAAGAGAAATACAATCAAAAAAAACCCACATTACCCCCCCGAGCTTATCCTTACTCTAGTATTTTTACTGTCCGGCAACCACCAATATCAACTAACCCCCGCGCAGACTTTTACGTCCGCTGAGCATGCTGCGGTACCTGCATGGAGGCAGCAGAAAAAGTGTTCAATAGTCTCAAGAGACGTACCTGCACCAGGAAAATTGGGGGTAGGAGACTAACTGAGGCAGTGCGGTGAACCGCTTGTGTCGTGTGCCCAAATGTAAACAATACGACCGCTGCAGGCTGCCACCGTGGCGGGAGCGCAGAAAGAGTTCAATAGTCTCAAGGACGTTCCTAGCACCAGGGCAGTGGGGGTCATGGGACTAACGGAGTGT
Source organism: Chionoecetes opilio (assembly GCA_016584305.1). NCBI lineage: Eukaryota > Metazoa > Arthropoda > Malacostraca > Decapoda > Majidae > Chionoecetes > Chionoecetes opilio. The sequence goes on from JACEEZ010024015.1 coordinate 16,536, forward strand.
GTGCGGTGAACCGTGAGGTCGTGTACCCAAATGTAAACAATACGCCTGCTGAGCATGCTGCCACCTGGCGGAAGCGCGGAACTGCTGACCAGGGTGACGGAGAAACGCTCGGACTGCTGGACAACTTTTGGTCATTTTACGAACAGGACTCAGGCATTTCATCAACGTAAAAAAAAAAAAAAAAAAAAAAAAAAAAAAAAAAAAATAATATATATATATATATATATATATATATCTATATATATATACATATAATATCTATAATTAGTCCCCCGACCTCGGATTTGTCCGGCAAATCCGATATCCCGGAATCGAGGTCCGTAATCGAGGTTTATGTGTAATATTTAATTATAATAGCTATTAAAATTTAAAATGCCGAATTTAAAAAACTTATATGTGCTAAGAGCAAAAGCAATGCCATTTTTGAAATCAGAAGCAGCGAAAATGGCTTTCCAACGCAACCGCACACACAAATGACTCTGACCTTTTTTGGTGTCGGCCAGTGTTATCATACAACTTAGTTAAATCATATACACTACTCTCCCGAGTTTCGCGCTTGCTTTCTTCGGAGGCATAGCGCGAAACTCGCGGATCGCGAAACTCGGGCAGCTTATTAAAAACACTGTAAAAATGCTTATGTGTCCTTTTTATGTTATTTTTTATATTTTTTTTTTTTTATATGTGTGTTTTGTGCGTGTGTCGACAGCGCCGTTGTAAGGCAGTGACCTCCAGGGTGTATGGTAGACCCTGGAGGTTAACTTGAGGGCTGGTGTACCTACCGTATTTACAGCTTATAAGACTCACTTTTTCTCCCGCAAAAAAATATCCTGGAAAAAAAAAAAAAAAAAAATGCCCCAAGCCCCTGTCCAAGCAGCAGTGAAATGGTACTGGTGTTAGCCTATGGTTTGTGCCACCCTCCTGGGTGTGGCTTCGGCCAACACTACGTAGAGAAGAGGAGGGAGGAGAGGAGCTTATAGTTGGGAGTCACCCAGCGGATGCTGTTTTGGTTCTGAGTGAGTGAGCTTGAACTAATCTTGTCAGCTGATGGTTGTTGACAGTGTTATCGGCAATAAACACTGTCACAAATGCCTTCCTCTCTTCTTCCTCCTGTCTCCTCCAGTACCTCCAGAAAACACAGTAACCACACAACGTCATGGTTAATCACTTATAAAGGAGTAAGTCTGTGGTTGAAATAGTAAGGAACGGCGGGGTGGTACGGTAAAGGTGCTACTTATTTCGAGTGTTACCTATCTTATGCGAACCGGCTGCGCCCTGTAGAGAAAAACACAAACAAATGAAAAACAAGCAAACTACAGCTATACCTAAGCCTATTATAATACTATACTACACAGGAAGGAAGAAGACGTGTCCTGTACGTCTCTTATGGGAGGCGGTAGCAGAGTGTTAGCGTCAAGATATATGTCAGGCTTCGAGCACGAGCTTGACAGACGACCTATAAGGTATACTAACGAAGGGTCACAAAGAAGAAGACGAAATCTCCGATTGGCGTTCTCGGTGATCATAGTTCGATCCTTGATGAGGGCTGTAAAATCCACTTGCAATCTTTCCTCTGCACCGTTGATGGCCTAAGAAACACCCCCTAAACAGACGCTTCCCATTAACTCCTACCTTTCGCTTGCGAGTGCCATCGAGGACACGGGGTGCAATGGAGCCTCTAATCACATGCGTCACTCTAGAAATTCTATGCGCCACCACGGGCAAGGGCCAACCGACACAGCCCTCACGTTAACCTCCATGCCTACCATCCCACCCCCCTTGGAGGTCACTGCCTAACGGCGCTGTAGGCAACACACACAGCACACACACACACATACACACACAACACACAACACACACACACACACACACACACACACACGACACACACACACACACAACATCAGGCCACCCACACGGCAACACACACACACACACACACACACACACACACACACCACACACACACACACACACACACACACACACCACACACACACACACACACCACAAAAAAAAAAAACGCAAAACTCGGATATAATGCTCGAAAGTCGGGATGAAAGAATTTAGGACTCAGCACATAAACTCGAGGATCGCGAAACTCGCATAGCGTGAAACTCTGGAGGGTAGTGTGTCATTAAATGACTTTATAATTTAGAGTAAATAACTTGTAATTTACTTTAGTAAATAACTTGGTAATTTTATTCCCACCAGTTTGGGAATGTCGTGGCATTGATTTTCGATCTTGTAGAATTGAAAAAATGACCAATTTGACAAATCTGTATCATCGGATTCGCGTAGGTACCAAATGGTTCGTATACGGGACCTATCTGTATTCGGAGCGCCTCCTTTTTTTTTGTTTTTTTTTTAAACTTTACTTTGTTTTTTTTTAACGTCTTATTTTTTTTTTATTTGAAAATTTTTTTTTTTTTTTTAAGGATAGGTGGCTGTCATGATGTGAGTGAGGGAGTTAGAGGCCCAGTCAGCCAGGCAGAGCATTTATGCTCCACCTGAGCGATATACTTTGTGTACTGTATTGTGGTTGCTTTGGTTTGTGTCCAATGTGTATTGGCGATTGATCTGAGGCCATTGAGCCTTGGAACCAGATCCAGCACGGAGTTCGTATCTCCAGCCACCACCCGGCTCTCCCACGCGCTAGATACTACTGCCCCTTACTACCGTATCCACAATGCCTCCTCGGTAGTTGTTTCACAGGTATGAAGGCCCTGATGGCTTGGACGAGTAATGATGTCACAACTGTCATCAGTCACCAGCCAATGACAAACTGTTTCTAAATCTTCTCGACCAATCACAAGTCAACAAGACATTTGATATGGGTGCATAAGTCAGGATAAGTCATGGGTCATAAAGTCATGTCACAGTCACATGGCCACTTTTTTCCTTATGTTACGGGATGGCGCGTGGCAAGAATGTTTCCCCTTCCAACTGGCTACCGCGCCACCCTCAAACACCTTTAAATCCTTTATTTAAGGTGACCCGCGGTACTACACTGAACCTAGATAATGACGCGTGTATATACAGCTCACCATAATCACTACGATGTATAATAACTAGTATGACGTAAAAAACCCTTCCCCCACCCTGCTGGCGAAGCGCCCTGCCCCGCCTGGCGCCCTGCCTACTCAGGAAACACGCTGTCATCCACCTCACTTTGCCTTCCTGAGAAGACCGGTCAGCTACCACGCCTGTGATAGCAATCATAGGATATCACCAGGGTCATAGGGCTCTCAAGGGGTCACTCACAGCCTTTAAGACAACACCAAGAAGGAGGAGGAAATCTCCCGCCATCATGATACTTCTGCCGGCTGCGCTGCCATGACGTAGGACTGATAGTAAATGTCCGCTACTCCTGTACATTACTGGTATGTATTTTTTACTGTAAATTTATTTATTTACATGATTTATCTAATGTTTTATTGATATTTGCCCGACTTTGAATTTTCTATATTCACCACATTATTATTTTTAATTTTTTTTAAATTATTATTTATTTATCCCTGCATTATTCGGACCACTCCTTGGCCCAATTAGTCCGCATACGAGAGGGCTTACTACTGTATGCTACACGCTAGTGGTTAATAGCAAAATGATGGCCTTAAAAGTAAATTTCCAGCGTAAAGTGTTTTGCTAAGCGTTAGCAGAATATGAATACGCCCCTGCAGCGCGCGTGAATCCAACGGTAGGAAACTTGTCCCGTACGTCTCTAGGGGAGGCTATGCAGAGTGGTTAGCGTATCTAATTGTGATTCTCAGTGACCCTAGTTTCGAGCCTTGAATGAGGGCTGTAAAATCCACTTACAATCTTTTCTATGCACCTGAAGTGGCCCTAAGAACACCCCATGCTGCCCCATTACTCTTATAAAAATCCGCCTGACACCACCTACGGGTGAGGCCCTACTCACAGCCCTCGAGTGAACCTCCAAGGCCTACCATCCCACCCCTAGAGGTCACTGCCTAACAGCACTAGAACAGACACAAATGTATAAAAAAAAACAAAAAAAAAAAAAAAGTGTACAGCCAGCGCGAAACTCGGGGAGATAATGCGCTAAGTCCGGTGATAAGAATTTAGGACTCGGGGCGAAACTCGATAGCCGTGAACCTCGGTAGGGTACTGTAGATAAATTCACCTTTGCAACTATACTTGCCCTTTCTAATTTACGAACTACGTTCGAGTTTCGCGCTTGCTTTCTTCCGAAGGCTAGCGCTAAACGCTTGGATCGCGAAACTCTGGTATTGAAAAACAGAAAATTTCAGAAAATCCTGAAAAAATGCTTATTCATTCGGGTGGTGAGGTGTACCGTATTTTAAGGCTAATTAAGACGCACCTTTTCCTCCCCCCAAAATACCTGAAAAATCTCATGCGTCTTCCAACGACTAATGTTTTTAGTACTTCCTCAGTACTCAGTACAGGTCGCCCTCGATTTACAACGGACTAAAGGGGGAGAAGTGGTCCCGTAAAGCCGATTGGTCCGTTAGTAGAGCGAGGGTATGGTTTCACAAGGGTGTGAAAATATAGGAAAAACACCGGAAAAAAATTGTGAAATAATAAGAAATAAAAAATTCCCCCAAACCCCAAACACAACCAGAACCGTGTAGCTATGTTGGATAGGTAAGACAGTGACTGGCGCTACATCTGGATTTGGTCCTCTCCTCCACGGCTGTGAAATAAATGAAAAATATCACCAACACAACAAAACCGTGTACTATTTTGGGGAGGTAAACAGTGAACTGCGCTAAATGCTGGATTGGCACGCTCGCCCCGACTGCTTGCTCGTGACTGGTATTAGGAGAGGTAGTAAGTCTCCAGGCTCGCTCAGTACTCTTCTTGGTATGCTATAATTTCAATAATTTTAGGTGAATGTATACATAAATCGCATTTCATGCTAGTTATTCAATACGTATACAGGGATGTCCCGTTATACGAGCATTCGATATACGAGATCCGATGATACAAGATGTGTAAATTAGTCTATTTTCATATACAGATCGAAAAATCCAATGCACGACATTCAAAACTGGGGTGAGTAAAATTACCAAGTTATTTACTAAAGTAAATTACAAGTTAATTTACTAAAATCATAAGTCATATACTGAACTTATGATTTTACCTGAAGATTGTCCGATTAATAATCATCTGAAAATATGATATTCTGGTGGCTCGGTATGCCAATGTGCCTACAAAATTCACAACCCTGGACGATGTACAATGATTCAGATGCACAGAGATGAGTTTGTGGGCAGTGGAAGAAGGTCTGCGCACCCTCCCTTGTCCTTTACCTACGTAACCCTCATCCCTCGGTCTCGTTAGTGTATCACGCGGCGTCCCCAAGTACATACAATGTCTTTGTTTGCTTGTATGTATTTGTGCTTGTGAGTCATTTTAGTGATTTGCTGGTTTACTTAATGTGCTTATTGTGACTTATTTGGTGCTCTGTCCTACTGTGCTGTCACACTCTTATTCACTGTTTTGTGTGGTGGTGTGGTAGTGCGGTGGGTGTGGTAAATAGAGCCCTATATATGAGAGTTGAGAGTCTGTTTGTGTTTGCTTACCTACCCTCCCGAGTTTCACGCTTATGCGAGTTTCGCGTTTTTTCCTCGAGTTTTGGCGCTGAGTCCTAATTCTTACCCTCCCGACTTTCGCGCATTATATCCCAGAGTTTTCGCATTTTTTTTTTTGTGTGTGTGTGTGTGTGTGTGTGTGTGTGTGTTGGTGTGTTGTGTGTTTGTGTGTGTTTTGTGTGGTGGTGTGTGTGTGTGCCTACAGCGCCGTTAGGCAGTGACCTCCGGAGTGGGATGGTTAGCCCTGGAGGTTAACTTGGGCTGTGATGGTTGCCTTGCCTGTGGTGACGCAGACAGAATTTCTATAGTGAACGCCTGTGGATTAGAGGCTCATGCCGCCCCTGGTGTCCTCCGATGCACCTCGCAATCGAGGTAGAGTTAATGGGCACGTGTGGGTGTTCCTTAGGCACTCAACAGTGCAGGAGAAAGATTTTGAAAGTGGATTTTCAGCCTTCATCAAGGATCGACTCGATCACTCGAGAACGCCACTCGGAGACTTCTTCTTCTTCTTGTGACCTTTTCTGCTTAGTATCACGTTGTAGTTCGAACTGTCAAAGCTCATGCTCGAGCTTGACATATATCTTGACGCTAACCCCACGTCTGCTACCCCCCTTCTGCTAACCGCCTCCCATAAGAAGACGTACGGGACTACGTCTTACGCTAACCACTCTGCTACCGGCCCTCCCATAAAGATACGTACGGGACACTCTTCCTTCCTTCCTGCTTATATAGTATTATAAATAGGCTTTAGTATAGTAATTATAAAGGCTTAGTATGAGCTTGTATGTAGTTTTTTGCTTTGTTTTTTTCCATTTGTAAAAAAAAAAAAAAAAAAGTGTCTGTCTCTACCAGGAGCAGCCGGTGGTCGCATAAGATAGGTACACCTCAAATAGTAGCACCTTACCCTTATAACAACCCCCGCCGTTCCTTACTATTTTACCCAAATACTCCCTTTATAAGTGATTAACCATGACGGTGTGTGTTACTGTGGTTTCTGGAGGTCTGGAGGAGACAGGAGAGAAGAGAGGAAGGCATTTGGTGACAGTGTTATTGCCGTATAACACTGTCCCACACAACCATCAGCTGACAAGATATGTGTTCAAGCTCACTCACCTCAGACCAGCACCGCTCTCACGCAATACACTGCCTCTACGTATCCAGCAAGCTCCGTAGTGTACAGGTAGGAAGGCCCTGATGCTGGACGAGTAATGATGTCATCAAACTTGTCATCAGTCACCAGCCAATGACAAACTGTTTCTAAATCTTCTCGACCAATCACAAGTCAACAAGACATTTGATATGGGTCATAAGTCAGGGATAAGTCAATGGGTCATAAAGGTCATGTCACAGTCACATGGACACTTTTTCCGTTATGTTACGGGATGGCCGTGGCAAGAATGTTTCCCCTTCACTGGCTACCCCGCCACCTCAACACCTTTAAATTACCTTTATTTAAGGTGACACGCGGTACTACACTGACCTAGATAATGACGCGTGTATATAACAGCTCACCATAATCACTACGATGTATAATAACTAGTAATGACGTAAAACCCTGCCCACCCTGCTGGCGAGCGACCTGCCCCGCCTGGCGCCCTGCCTAACTCAGGACAACACGCTGTCATCCACCTCACCTGTGCCTTCCTGAAGAAGACAGGTCAGCTACCACGCCTGTGATAGCATCATAGGATATCACCAGGGATCATAGGGCTCCTCAAGGGGTCCTCGCAGCCTTTAAGACAACACCAAGAAGGAGGAGGAAATCTCCCGCCATCATGATACTGCTGCCGGCTGCCGCTGCCAGACGTAGGACTGATAGTACTGTACGCTACTCCTGTACAGTACTGTAGTGTATTTTTACTGTAAATTTATTTATTTACATGATTTATCTAATGTTTATTGATATTTGCACGACTTAGAAATTTTCTATATTCACCTACAATTATTATTTTTAATTTTTTTTTAAATTATTATTATTTTATCCCTGCATTATTCGGACCACTCCTTGGCCCAATTAGTCCGAATACGAGAGGGCTTACTGTATGCATACACTGCTAGTGGTTAATAGCAAAATGATGGCCTTAAAAGTAAATTTCCAGCGGTAAAAGTGTTTTGCTAAGCGTTAGCAAGAATATGAATACCGCCCCTGGCAGCGCGCGTGAAGCCAACGGTAGGAAGACTTGTCCCGTACGTCTCTAGGGGGAGGCTATAGCAGAGTGGTTAGCGTATCCTAGTGGTATTCTCAGTGACCCGAGTTCGATCCTTGATGAGGGCTGTAAAATCCACTTAAAATCTTTCTATGCACCTGAGTGGCCTAAGAACACCCACATGCTGCCCATTAACTCTTATAAAAATCCTGCCTGCACCACCACGGGTGAGGGCCTACCATCACAGCCCTCGAGTGAACCTCCAGGGCCTACCATCCCACCCCTAGAGGTCACTGCCTAACAGCACTACAGACACAAATGTATAAAAAAAAAAAAAAAAAAAAAAAAGTGTACGAAGCAGCGCGAAACTCGGGGAGATAATGCGCGAAAGTCGGGATGATAAGAATTTAGGACTCGGGGCGAAACTCGGATAGCGTGAAACTCGGGAGGGTACTGTAGATAAATTCACCTTTGCAACTATACTTGCCCTTTCTAATTTACGAACTACAGTTCGAGTTTCGCGCTTGCTTTCTTCCGAAGGCATAGCGCTAAACTCTTGGATCGCGAAACTCGGGGTATTGGAAAAACAGAAAATTTCAGAAAATCCTGAAAAAATGCTTATTCATTCGGGTGTGAGGTGTACCAAATTTTAAGGCTAATTAAGACGCACCTTTTCCCCCAAAATACCCTGAAAAATACTCATGCGTCTTCCAAGACTAATGTTTTAGTACTTCCTCAGTACTCAGTACAGTCGACCCTCGATTTAACGGACTAAAAGGGGGGAGAAGTGGTCCGTGAAAGCCGATTGTCCGTTAGAGCGAGGGTATTTTCACAAGGGTGTGAAAATATAGGAAAAACACAGGAAAAATTGTGAAATAAATAAGAAATAATCACAAACACAACCAGACCGTGTAGCTATGTTGGAAGGTAAACAGTGACTGGCGCTACATGCTGGATTTGGTCCTCTCCTCCACGCTGTGAAATAAATGAAAAATAATCACAAACACAACAAAACCGTGTAACTATGTTGGGGAGGTAAACAGTGACTGGCGCTAAATGCTGGATTGGCACGCTCGCCACGACTGCTCGGGACTGGTTTAGGAGAGGTAGAAGTCCCAGGCTCGCTAGTACTG
>JACEEZ010024016.1:9753-12253 GCA_016584305.1 Chionoecetes opilio
AGGCGACGGGAGGGGCGGGGTGGCGGGTGGGCGGGGGGCAGTGAGGAACGCACGGACGTGACGGCGGTGAACATCCCCATCACGGTGTCCCTGGTGATCATGGTGGCGCTGCTGTATGGCGGGACGCTGCTCTTTGAAAAGTATGAAGATTGGGATCCCCTCACCGCCTTCTACTTCTGCTTCATCTCCTTGACCACGATAGGTAAACATTGCCTTGTCCTGGGTCTATAGAGCCCTGTTTGTATGTATGTATGTGGTATGTGATCTGAGAAGTATGAGTGGGATCCATTGACGGCTTTCTACTTCTGCTTTATATCACTCACCACTCATCATCTTATCTTTCTGTTTCAACCATGTTTCGTTACCATGGCTAACGAGCCCCACCTGCCGGGGTCAGCCCTAGCTGGGCCTGGACGGCCATTGACTCAATGGTGAGTTCATCTGTCCTTAAAGATGGTCTTATTTTTAGTCCATCTGGGTGTCCAGCACAGCCTCCTCGCTGCTAGAACCAGCGGGGAGCCGGTTAAGTGGCCGACGATCCGACCATGCGACTGCTTGTACTGGGTTACAGGTTACCATTAGCAGGGCACAGCCCTGACCAGACACCACCATGCGGCTGCTTGTACTGGGTTACAGGTTACCAGTAGCAGGGCACAGCCCTGACCAGACACCACCATGCGGCTGCTTGTACTGGGTTACAGGTTACCAGTAGCAGGGCACAGCCCTGACCAGACACCACCATGCGGCTGCTTGTACTGGGTTACAGGTTACCAGTAGCAGGGCACAGCCTGACCAGACAACCATGCGGCTGCTTGTACTGGGTTACAGGTTACCAGTAGCAGGGCACAGCCCTGACCAGACACCACCGTGCGGCTGCTTGTACTGGGTTACAGGTTACCAGTAGCAGGGCACAGCCCTGACCAGACACCACCGTGCGGCTGGTTGTACTGGGTTACAGGTTACCAGTAGCAGGGCACAGCCCTGACCAGACACCACCATGCGGCTGGTTGTACTGGGTTACAGGTTACCAGTAGCAGGGCACAGCCCTGACCAGGACACCACCATGCGGCTGCTTGTACTGGGTTACAGGTTACCAGTAGCAGGGCACAGCCCTGACCAGACACCACCATGCGGCTGCTTGTACTGGGTTACAGGTTACCAGTACGGGCACAGCCCTGACCAGACACCACCGTGCGGCTGCTTGTACTGGGTTACAGGTTACCAGTAGCAGGGCACAGCCCTGACCAGACACCACCATGCGGCTGCTTGTACTGGGTTACAGGTTACCAGTAGCAGGGCACAGCCCTGACCAGACACCACCGTGCGGCTGCTTGTACTGGGTTACAGGTTACCAGTAGCAGGGTACAGCCCTGACCAGACACCACCGTGCGGCTGCTTGTACTGGGTTACAGGTTACCAGTAGCAGGGCACAGCCCTGACCAGACACCACCATGCGGCTGCTTGTACTGGGTTACAGGTTACCAGTAGCAGGGCACAGCCCTGACCAGACACCACCATGCGGCTGCTTGTACTGGGTTACAGGTTACCAGTAGCAGGGCACAGCCCTGACCAGACACCACCATGCGGCTGCTTGTACTGGGTTACAGGTTACCAGTAGCAGGGCACAGCCCTGACCAGACACCACCGTGCGGCTGCTTGTACTGGGTTACAGGTTACCAGTAGCAGGGCACAGCCCTGACCAGACACCACCGTGCGGCTGCTTGTACTGGGTTACAGGTTACCAGTAGCAGGGCACAGCCCTGACCAGACACCACCATGCGGCTGCTTGTACTGGGTTACAGGTTACCAGTAGCAGGGCACAGCCCTGACCAGACACCACCATGCGGCTGCTTGTACTGGGTTACAGGTTACCAGTAGCAGGGCACAGCCCTGACCAGACACCACCATGCGGCTGCTTGTACTGGGTTACAGGTTACCAGTAGCAGGGCACAGCCCTGACCAGACACCACCGTGCGGCTGCTTGTACTGGGTTACAGGTTACCAGTAGCAGGGCACAGCCCTGACCAGACACCACCGTGCGGCTGCTTGTACCGGGTTACAGGTTACCAGTAGCAGGGCACAGCCCTGACCAGACACCACCGTGCGGCTGCTTGTACTGGGTTACAGGTTACCAGTAGCAGGGCACAGCCCTGACCAGACACCACCATGCGGCTGCTTGTACTGGGTTACAGGTTACCAGTAGCAGGGCACAGCCCTGACCAGACACCACCGTGCGGCTGCTTGTACTGGGTTACAGGTTACCAGTAGCAGGGCACAGCCCTGACCAGACACCACCTTGCGGCTGCTTGTACTGGGTTACAGGTTACCAGTAGCAGGGCACAGCCCTGACCAGACACCACCGTGCGGCTGCTTGTACTGGGTTACAGGTTACCAGTAGCAGGGTACAGCCCTGACCAGACACCACCGTGCGGCTGCTTGTACTGGGTTACAGGTTACCAGTATAAGCATTATTATTATGCTAGGTTTCGGGAATAACGTT
>JACEEZ010024016.1:17253-59176 GCA_016584305.1 Chionoecetes opilio
CAGAGAGCTTTTGAACCGAGTGTAGCAGTGTCGCGCGGTGTATCGATATAATTATTGGCGTATGTGTGTGTGTATTGGTGATCTATGTGTATGGGGTGTTTAAAGAAGGGGGGTTGTGTATTTGGGGCGTGGTATATATAATAAATTGGTGGTGGTGACAGTGTATCATTATAAGTGTTGGTGTATGTGTGTGTGATTGTGTTGGTGTGATATATGTGTATGGGGTGTTGTGGGGTGGGAGAGGGGTTGTGTTTGTGTAAGGGGGGCGTGGTGGTATCGTGGTGGTGGTGGTGTTTCTGTGTCTGAGTGTGACTGTTGCGCGGTGTATCATTATAGTTATTGGTGTGTGTGTGTGTGTGTGTGTGTGTGTGTGTGTGTGTGTGTGTGTGTGGGGTGTTGTGGGGGATAAGAAGGGGTGTTTGTGTAGGGGGCATGGTAATTATAGTGGTGGTAGTGGTGGTGATGGTGGTATTTTCAGTGTCTGTGTGTCTGTGTCTGTCTGAAAAAAGGAATATCCATATACTTATTGGTGTGTGTATTGGTGATATTTGTGTATGGGGTGTTAAAAGAAGGGGTGTGAGTTTGTGTAAGGGGGCGTGGTGGTATCGTGGTGGTGGTGGTGTTTCTGTGTCTGAGTGTGACAGTGTTGCGCGGTGTATCATTATAGCTATTGGTGTACATGTGTGTGTGTGTGTGTGTGTGTGTGTGTGTGTGTGTGTGTGTGTGTGTGTGTGTGTGTGTGTTGGTGATATTTGTGTGTATGGGGTGTTAAAAGGAGTGGGGGTGAGACTAAGAAGGGGTGTTTGTGTAGGGGAGCATGGTAGTAGTGGTGGTAGTAGTGGGGGGGGTATTTCTCTGTCTGTGTGTCTGTGTCTGTCTGAAAAATGGAATATATGGATTAAAAGAATGAAAAAAATTGTGGTGGGTGTGTGTGGTGGTGGGATTAATATCATTTATGGTGGTGGTGGTGATGGTGGTGTTTCTGTCTGTGTCTGTGTCTGTGTCTGTGTCTGTGTCTGTCTATCTGTGTCTCTCTGTCTGTCTATAAGTGTGTCTCTCTGTCTGTCTATAAGTGTCTCTCTCTGTCTATTTATCTGTGTCTCTCTCTGTCTGTCTATCTGTGTCTCTCTCTGTGTCTGTCTCTCTCTCTGTGTCTGTCTATCTGTGTCTCTCTCTGTCTATTTATCTGTCTATCTGTGTCTCTGTCTGTCTGTGTATCTCTCTCTCTGTCTGTCTATCTGTCTCTCTCTCTCTGTCTGTCTATGTGTGTCTCTCTCTGTCTGTCTGTGTCTCTCTCTCTCTGTCTGTGTCTCTCTGTCTGTCTATCTGTGTCTCTCTCTCTGTCTGTCTATCTGTGTCTCTCTCTCTGTCTGTCTATCTGTGTCTCTCTCTCTGTCTGTCTATCTGCGTATGTCTCTCTCTCTGCCTGTGTCTCTCTCTGTCTGTCTATCTGTGTCTCTCTCTCTGTCTGTCTCTCTGTGTCTCTCTCTGTGTCTGTCTATCTGTGTCTCTCTCTCTGTCTGTCTATCTGCGTATGTCTCTCTCTCTGCCTGTGTCTCTCTCTGTCTGTCTATCTGTGTCTCTCTCTCTGTCTGTCTATCTGTGTCTCTCTCTCTGTCCTGTCTATCTGTGTCCTCTCTCTCTGTCTGTCTATCTGCGTATGTCTCTCTCTCTGCCTGTGTCTCTCTCTGTCTGTCTATCTGTGTCTCTCTCTCTGTCTGTCTCTCTGTGTCTCTCTCTGTGTCTGTCTATCTGTGTCTCTCTCTCTGTCTGTCTATCTGTGTCTCTCTCTCTGTCTGTCTATCTGTGTCTCTCTCTCTGTCTGTCTATCTGTGTCTCTCTCTCTGTCTGTCTATCTGTGTCTCTCTCTCTGTCTGTCTATCTGCGTATGTCTCTCTCTCTGCCTGTGTCTCTCTCTGTCTGTCTATCTGTGTCTCTCTCTCTGTCTGTCTCTCTGTGTCTGTCTATCTGTGTCTCTCTCTCTGTCTGTCTATCTGCGTATGTCTCTCTCTCTGTCTGTGTCTCTGTCTGTCTATCTGTGTCTCTCTCTCTGTCTGTCTATCTGTGTCTCTCTCTGTGTCTGTCTATCTGCGTATGTCTCTCTCTCTGTCTGTGTCTCTCTCTGTCTGTCTATCTGTCTGTCTCTCTCTGTGTCTGTCTCTCTCTGTGTCTGTCTATCTGTGTCTCTCTCTGTCTGTCTATCTGTGTCTCTCTCTCTCTGTCTCTCTGTGTCTCTCTCTCTGTCTGTCTATCTGTCTGTCTCTCTCTGTGTCTGTCTCTCTCTGTGTCTGTCTCTCTCTGTGTCTGTCTATCTCTGTCTCTCTCTGTCTGTCTATCTGTGTCTCTCTCTGTCTATTTATCTGTGTCTCTCTCTCTCTGTCTCTCTGTGTCTCTCTCTCTGTCTGTCTATCTGTCTGTCTCTCTCTGTGTCTGTCTCTCTCTGTGTCTGTCTCTCTGTGTCTGTCTATCTGTGTCTCTCTCTGTCTGTCTATCTGTGTCTCTCTCTGTCTGTCTATCTGTGTCTCTCTCTGTCTATTTATCTGTGTCTCTCTCTCTGTCTCTCTGTGTCTCTCTCTCTGTCTGTCTGTCTGTCTGTCTCTCTCTGTGTCTGTCTCTCTCTGTGTCTGTCTCTCTCTGTGTCTGTCTCTCTCTGTGTCTGTCTATCTGTGTCTCTCTCTGTCTGTCTATCTGTGTCTCTCTCTGTCTGTCTATCTGTGTCTCTCTCTCTGTCTGTCTATCTGTGTCTCTCTCTCTCTGTCTCTCTGTGTCTCTCTCTCTGTCTGTCTATCTGTCTGTCTCTCTCTGTGTCTGTCTCTCTCTGTGTCTGTCTATCTGTGTCTCTCTCTGTCTGTCTATCTGTGTCTCTCTCTGTCTGTCTATCTGTGTCTCTCTCTCTGTCTGTCTATTTGCGTATCTCTCTCTCTCTGTCTGTCTCTCTCTCAACCATGCTACCATACTTGGAAATAACTCGTTAATATCAATAATAATGAAACATCGAGACAAAATACATGAAAATTTGCTTGAATAAATAAACAAAAATATGAAAATAACATCACAGATTATATACACACATATTTTGCTGGTGATTTCTGCTTCTTCTTCTTTTATCTTATTTTGGTGACTTTTTGTTAATGAGTAATAGAGAAAAAGGAGGAATTTTAGTGACGTACCAATAAGTGAAAGAAAAGAAAGAAAAGAGAGATAGAAAGAAAGTGAGAAAGAAAGATAGTCTGTGAAAGAAATAGCAACCTATTTTAATGACCTCGTCGTGGTTAAAACTGGCGCAAAGTAACCCTGGAGTGTGTGTGTGTGTGTGTGTGTGTGTGTGTGTGTGTGGGTGTGGGTGGGTGGGTGGTGGGGGGGGGGTGGGTGGTGTGTGTGTGTGTGTGGTGTTGGGTGGGTTGTGTGCGTGTATGTGTATGTGTGGTGGTGTGGGGGGTGTGTAAAAAATATTTCAATGCTTTTTTCACTATGAAGAAAAAACAACTATTACAATTACTACTACTACTACTACTACTACTACTATTACTATTACTACTACTACTACTACTACTACTACTACTACTACTACTACTACTGCTATTACTACTACTACTGCATTACTACTATACTACCTACTACTATTCTACTACTACTACTCTACTTACTCACTACTACGACTAACTACACTACTATTACTACTACTACTACTACTACTAACTACCCTCCACCGCCTCTTTTATTTGCGGCGGGTACGCCTAGCCCCCCTCGCTATTGACTGTGGCAATCCAACCTTAACAACTACCCCTAAAATACATACCTTACTAACTAACTACCCCTAAATTTACAAACCTACTCTATGCCTACCTATCCAACCCTTATCCCACTCTCTAACATGTGGCCTCCGCAGCGAGGTCACCTATGTCCGTGTTAGGAGGGAGTGGATAGCTCGACCCTGAGACACAGGAGGGCAGACCGGAGCAGGGAGAAGGAGAGGCGACACCTCATCCAGTCGGCGACAGGAGCTCCCTTGGCTGGTGGCTTCTTTCTGACATCAAGTCAGCTGTCTTGAGTAGAACTCCTAGCCTTTGGGGGCCCATGCCGCCAGGATGTGGTGAAGACCAGGGGCGTGAAGGTACCTGGTCGCCCTTGCAGGATCCTTCGACAATAGGCCCTTATCTTCTCCAGCTCGTTCCTGTTGGTGGACACGCTCGAGTGGAGAGCTCACGCTGGGAGGGCGGCCATCGGGTCGAAGACGCGGATGTCCAAAAAGGTCCGCTTGCCCTCTGGTCCAGAAATCCCCGAGGCACAGATGGTCCACGCGAGCCTCAAGGGGCGGTATTGGCTGTCCCTGTAACCGCGAGGGAGTTCCCACATCTAGAGGCAGAGGGTTGCTCGGTGGAGACGTCGTGGGCACACCTCCCTGAGCAGGCTGGCTGTCAAGGTCCCTCCCTCGTCCGTGCCTGATACATACGAATCCCCCCTTTTTGCACGTCCATGGTGGTGGTCCTGCCTGTTGGGGGATCCACACACACTAGGTGTTGGGGGAGTCCTGTCCACTGGCCACCGTACCTCAGGAGCAAACGGCATCGACAACTTCTTGTTTGTTGAGGTTTGAAGCCCTTTGCTCTGATTGGTTATGATGTTAGCCTTGGACGCTCCCGTCTCCTGTGCGATGTGATTTTTCTCAACGGTGTCTGGATGCAGGAGGGTCGAAGGTGTTCTAGGCTGGTCTTCCTGCCCTTGCTGCTGTCTCGTTGAGAATCGGTTTCTTCTTTGCTCGCGATCACACTTTGGTCGATTTCAACTTGTGCGTCCTGAGGCGATGATCATATCCGTGAGGGACCTGGTAAGGTTGATGTGAGTTAGGGTTCTCCACCTCGGCCATCTTCTCAGGGAGAGGTGATTTCCCCATCCCGCCTAGTCTGGAGGGAGTTTTCGAGCAACGCCCTCGCGTCCATTCCTCAGGACTGGAGTCTCATTAAACGCTGGTATGAATGATGTTTCTTTATGATTCTCTCAGCGTCTGAGGAGAGGCTGATGTCCGGGATGGTGCGCATTGAGGGAAGCAAGAAGACGAAGTTTCCACCGATGTTGCAGGCCATGCGTGTATGGCCGCGTAGGCGGCGTGAGGCTCGCTCTTGCATGGGCTACCAGGACATCGACCTTCGTGCACGCCACTCAGACACACTTTCTCTCCGACGTACTCCTTTGTCTTAATACTCCTCTGTTCCATAACCAGCCCCAAGTGCCGCTGTCCTTCCTTCGTTTACCACAATTCCACTGCCACTGAAGATGTTTACAGCCCGTCATAGTGCTCTGGCTTGACGTGAAGGACGGATTTTAGCGCGTGGGTTTGTATCCTATGGTAGGGGGCCATTGGCAATGTATTAACCCCCACCAGGGGCTAGTACTGTAAATTTTGCCGGCCCCTGACAAGGTCGTCGCATATGCCACCCCCGTCTCTTTCCCTTGGTTTTTTCATTTTTCAAACGCAATCACGTCTTGGAGGACTGACATGCCAATGGCGTACATTGCATGGCCACTGGGTCCCTTGAGTTGTTCCCTTCCCTTGACTCTAACCCCTAGCCTTATTGCTACCACTCCTCCTATTTACATATAATTTAGAGGTTCACTATAAGTGTTATCGCGTATGTAGCCAGGGAAGGACACTTGATTTTTATATTATAGAAGCATTGTTTTCTGTTGATGGAGTTAAACGCGTTTTTTTTTTGCGTTCCCACTAACAGAACCGGCTTCACAACAGTCGTCTTGGGCAAGATCTCCCTCAATGCCGTGGATGGCTGCTTCCCCCGCCTCCTGCCGCCTGTTTTGCCCTGCGCATTTAACCTCTGGAGGTTCCCCCCGCCGCCTTCCTCACATCCTCCTTGAACGACAGCCATGATGCATTTACCCCCCCGACGCGTCGTATGACTTCGCCAATGCCATGGGTCTGCATCCTGGCTTCTTGTCCAGGGAATGAGGCGGCAGGCTGTGAAGGCGTCGAGATGAGTGACAGGGTGGTGGCAAGTTCCTTGCTAGTGCTGTCGAGGAGCATGCAGAGGTCACTAGCGCCACTGCCCACAATGGGTGCTGCTCAGCAAGGCGAACGCCACCCTCTCGCGCCATGCCTGAGGGACCATCACTGCCATGTGTTCTGGAGGGATTCTTCCACACCATTTCCCCCGTGATCATCTCGTAAATGACACTGTTTCGGGGGTATGTGCATGCCCTGCAGTCCTGAGTCCGGTGAAGTCCGCTGGAGGAGGATGTTTTTCCTCCAGCTGTCTGTGGTTTCCCTTGTGAGGGGCAACACACACCCGCCGACTCATTCCTCGTTGAAGCCCGCAGTGCCGAATGACACGTTTGCCTTGTCGCATCACTGTCGCAAACTACGGCTTTACCTCTTCTCTGTGACGGTTGATGGAGGGTCTCAGCAGTCTCTTCTCTTCTGTATGGCCCTGGCCTCCTCCAGGAGCTCGGCTCGTTTTTGGTTTTCAAGCCACAGTTTCACCTTCTTGAGACTGCCTTTCGTTTCTCAACTTGTCCTTGCTGCTTCTTGTGTGGTCCTTTTGAAAGAAAAGCTTTGGCAACAGAAAGAGCGTTTGAGGGCAAAACGTGATAGAGGCGTGGTCGAGGTTTGTAGTAGGTTGAGAGGGCAGCCATTTCCTTGGTGATTTTTGGTGGTGCCAGAGGCATTTTGGTGGTTTCAAAGAGGTTGCTTGTAGACCATCCAGCTAGCTCGACGGTAGGTGTCGCCCACCGCATATGGTTGTTTCACAAGCCTTCTGTCAGATCCTACTACTACTACTACTATTATATTACTATACACTACTACTACTACTACTGGGTGGACTGATCCTACTAACTGCTTATTACTACTGACTACTGCTATTACTACTTACTACTGACTTACTACTACAATGAACTAAGAAAAAATATAACAAGTCAAAATAATAGTAGTAGTAGTAGTAGTATGTAGTAGTAGGAGTATTATTAGTAGTAGTAGAAGTAGTAGTAGTAGTAGTAATAGTAGTATTAGTGTAGTAGTAGTAGTAGGAATAGTAGAAAAAGTAGTAAGTAGTAGTAGGTAGTAGTAGTAGTATAGAAGTTAGTAGTAGTCGTAGTAGTAGTAGTAGTAGTAGTATAGAAGTAGTAGTAGTATATTAGAAGTAGTAGTAAGTAGTGAATTCTTTATATTTAGTAGTAGTAGAAATAGAATAGTAGTAGTAGTGAGTATAGTAATTATGGAAATGCCATAATACATAATAAACAATAAACGATAATGAGAAACCATGAATAATAATAATCACATAATTAATATAATAATAATATAATAATAATTCTCTTTCATTAAAAAACCACAATTTCCTTAAGATAATTAATGAGAGAGAGAGAGAGAGAGAGAGAGAGAGAGAGAGAGAGAGAGAGAGAGAGAGAGAGAGGAGAGGGAGGCGAGAGAGAGAGAGAGGAGAGAGAGAGAGAAAAAAAAAAAAAATCTGTGTAGATGACAGAAGAATAAATGATGTGAAAAGATAAGGAAGAGTATGAGAGAGAGAGAGAAGAGAGAGAAGAGAGAGAGAGAGAGAGAGAGAGAGGGAGAGAGAGAGAGCGAGAGGCAATTATGGAAGCAAAGAGATTATAACCCGTATATTTTTTTATTTCTTGAGCAAGATATGATTTGTCCTTCTCCTCCTGCCTCCTCCTACTCCGCCTCTCCTTCCTCCTCCTCCTCCTCCTCCTCCGCCTCCTTCCTCCTCTCTTCTCCTCCTCCTCCTCCTCCTCCTCCTCCTCCTCCTCTCCTCCTCCTCCTCCTCCTCCTCCTCCTTCCTCCCCTCCTCCTCCTCCTCTCGCTCCTCCTCCTCCTCCTCTTCTTCCTCCTTCTTCCTCCTTCTTCCTTCTCTTCTTCTTCCTCCTCCTCCTCCTCCTCCTCCTCCTCCTCCTCCTCTCTCTCCTCTCCATCCATTTCTTTTTTCTGTCCCTTCCTTTCAATCTTAATTCTTTCTTTCTATGTAGCTTTTCTCTCTCTCTCTCTCTCTCCTCGTCTCATCTCATCGCCATCCCCGCTCTCTCGCTCCCTCCTTCTCTCTCTCTCATCTCTCTCTCTCTCTCTCGTCCTCTCTCTCTTCTCTCTCTCTCTCTCTCTCTCTCCCCCCCCCTCCTTGACGTAAATAAGTATACAGTGTAAGGCTAATACACTTGGAGACGCCATGTAATACAATTCACATTTTTCTTTGAGAAAGAGAATTTTCACGGATCTGTGACGAATTTTTTTTTTTTTTGCCCCGAAGGTCGCAAAAAAATGTTACAGATTGTTGGCGAATATGTTTTCGTCATTTTGCTGCCTAACCGTCAGTCTGAGAGGCAAGGTGCATGGAAGCAAAGTTGTTGTGCTTGAGAAGTGCTTCCGTATGCAACAATCCGTATTCCATTATATGTTATAGTTTTTGAGAAAATAGATTTTTTTGTGAAAAAGTATGAAATTGTTATTTTCTCAGCTATTTACGTTCTAATATTATTCTACTATGACTCACAAGAAAGGGCTTTGCCTGCTGAATCTTTGACTATTTGTATCTTTTGCCCACGCCTCATAGTTTTTGAGTTATTTAAAAAATCGTGATTTCTCGTCAAAATTCCAAATTTTCCAAGGGGTATGCCTGGATATTTTGAGGAACATTTTCACATCTCAGATAGTCATGAAACTTTGTCCCTGGCGGCTTTGTGCCCTGGAGAACACGACTCTGGCGTCAGTGTTATCATGACTACCATGCTTCCCCCTAGTGTGACCCCGGGACCCTTAGACAACCCTGGGCTAAAGATATAGAAAATATAGCAACGTTAAGCACAGTCATTGAGGCCATGATGTGTATTGCTGATGATGATAATGATGATGAAGATGATGATAATGATGATGATGATGATGATGATGATGATGATAATGATGATGATGATGATAATGGTAATAACAAAATAATGATAATAATAATTACTATTCATTTTTATATTATGATTATAACTATTATTATTATTATCACATGGGGAGCAGATGTTACTTTTACGAGAGAGAGAGAGAGAGAGAGAGAGAGAGAGAGAGAGAGAGAGAGAGAGAGAGAGAGAGAGAGAGGTAAAAACAGGTGATAAATGGACGACACTATTGGAAGTTTTTCGTGAGAGATAGAGAAAGAGAGAGAGATAGGAAGAGAGAGAGAGAGAGAGAGAGAGAGAGAGAGAGAGAGAGAGAGGAGAGAGAGAGAGGAGGCGTCAGTTTGTGGGCGTGTCATTTGTGTTGCTTTTCTCTCTCCTCCTCCTCCCTCCTCCTCCTCCTCCTCCTCCTCTTCCTCCTCCTCCTCCTCCTCCTCCTATTCCTATGTATTCCTCCTCCTCCTCCTCCTCCTCCTCCTCTCCTCCTCCTCCTCCTCCTCCTCCTCCTTCTCCTCCTCCTCCTCCTCAAAGAGCCTTTAAATTCGGCAATTTACAGTCAATGAGTGTGTTAATAACGAGTTAATGGCGAGTCTGGTGGTAGTAGTAGAGTAGTAGTAGTAGTAGTAGTAGTAGTAGTTAATTAAACCATTTATTTATCTTCCTCCCTTCTTCTTCTTCCTCTTCTCTTCCCCCTTTCTCACGCACACACACACACACACACACACACACACACACACACACACACACACACACACACACACACACACACACACACACACACACACGCACACACACACACGCACACACACACACACACACACACAAGGTCGTGGCGGGATGAAGGGGTCGTTTTTTAAGGTGGGGGGTTTGGGGTGAGTGAGTGTTAACGTGCCCCTAACGGAATGCTGTTACAGGTGGTGTTACAGGTGGTGTTACAGGTGGTGTTACAGGTGTGGGTGAAGCCTATCTAGCCCTGGTGCCGAGTGTCTCTGTGCCTGCCATCACCACCACCACTACGCATCACCACCAACACTCAGCATAACACCCTTGGACAACCCACTACTACATAAGAATTAACATACGAAAGAACATAGGAACCTGGCCCTGTGTCTTACTACACCACGCCCTACCCTGCCCTGCCCGGCCACGCCCTGCCCTGCCCTGCCTGCCCTACCACGCCCTACCCTGCCTTGCCCTGCCACGCCCCTGCCCCTGCCCGTGTGTGGACCATGACGGGCGCCCACTGAGCGTGCCCACCCCTGCCATGGCCCCTGCCTCCGCTTGGCCCACGGGGGAGTAAGGCAAGGCAGCCACGGGGCATACCAGCATGGAGGGGCGTCACCATGGGCGTGGGGGCCCTGGGGGGGACCTGCCGTCGCTGCAGTGCCCCCCGCGTGCCGCCCCCCGTGCCATAGGGGGTCGCTGCGGGGCGTGCTGTTCCCGCGTGGCCGGTGCTGTGTGTAGCAATGCTGGTGTGTGCTGCATGGTGGTGCTGTACACAGTGGCGGGGGCATTCCTCTTTGCTACCATCGAAGGGGGGCGTGTGGCGCTGCGTGTACCTGCAGCCCCTATGCCTGAAGCCCCTAGGGACGCCGCTGTAATGGACTCTTTGCGGCAGCACGCTCAGGGGCTGCGGCATGAGACCGTGGAGCACCTATGGACCATTACAGAGTCACTCAACATTCTGTACCGGGACAACTGGACCAGAGTGGCGGAACACGAGCTGCTGCAGTTCTCGGAGAAGCTGTTAGCACGTCTACATCAAGCCCAGGTCCCCCCCGGCCCCTCCCCCCACCCCGCCCCCGCCACCCACCACACCCCACACCCACCACACCACCACGACGCCCATGCCGCACAGTGGACGTTCGCGGGCTCCTTCCTCTACTCCCTCACCGTCATCACCACCATTGGTAAGTACTATCAATAGCTAAATAGTACTATAATAGGTAAGTACACCGTCATCACCCCCCAACACCTTCACCCCCTCCCTCCATCACCCCCCCAACAACACCCCCTACAATAAGGCACACTACCCCTTCCTCTACTGAGTCTACTCCCTCACTGTCATCACCACCATAGGTAAGTACACAACACCCCCTCCCCTAACCCCTCCCACCCCCTCCCTCACCCCAACACCTTCACCCCCTCCCTAACACACCCAACACCGTCATCACCACCATAGGTAATTACACTGGCATCACCCCCCAACCTTTCAACCCCTCCAACACCCCTTCCCACACACCTCCAACACCCCTACAGTAAAACATCACAACACAACACCTTCACCCCCCCCCTAACACACCCAACACCGTCATCACCACCATAGGTAACACACTGGCATCACCCCCCCAACCCTTTCATCCCCTCCAACACCCCTTCCCACACACCCCCAACACCCCCAACACCCCCCCCAGTAAAACATCACAACACAACACCCAAACAGTAAACAGTACAACCATAGGTAAGTACTAAACTTCACCCCCAACACCCCTTCCCACACCCACCCCCAACACCCCCCTACAGTAAGACCCCCTCCCCCACACACACCCAAGTATACACAGGCATCACCCCCAAACCCCCATTCCCCTTCCTCACCCCCCCCAACCCCCCCCTCCTTTCCCACACCCTCAACACCCCTACAGTAAACCCCCTCCCCCCTCCACCCCCACACACAGTCCCAGGGGGGGTAGGGGGGGGGGGGTTGAGTGGTTTACCTGCTTCCCGGCCACTAATGACCCGTCCAGCACACACACACAGGTAGACAAGGCAAAGGGGCCCACCAAGGAGAGGACCCAGGTAGCTAATTAGACACAGGTAGGTAGGCACACACCCCTTACTAGACACTCTCCTCCCCCTCCCTTCCCTTCCTCTTCCCCTTCCTTCCTTTCCCCTTACAAGACAAGACTTTACCATTACCTTTCTACTTTCCTTTCCCTTCCCTTCCCTTTCTCTTCCCTTCCCTTTCCCCTTTTGCCTTCCCTTCCCTTCCCTTCCCTTCCCTCCCTTCCCTTCCTCTCCCTTCCCTTCCCCTTCCCTTCCCTTCCCTTCCCTTCCTCTCCCTTCCCCTTTCCTTCCCTTCCCTTCCCTTTCCCCTTTCCCCTTCCTCTCCCTTCCCCTCTCCCTTCCCTTCCCTTCCCTTCCCCTCCCTTTCTCTTCCATTGTTATTATTGTTATTGTTATTGTTGTTGTTGTTGTTGTTGTTGTTGTTGTTGTTGTTGTTGTTCGCAAGCAAAGTTATGAAGGCAAACTTGGACAAAACTTTATGTTACGTGAAGGAGGGAGGAGAGGGGAGGGGAGGAGGAGGAGGAGGAGGAGGATTACATAGGATTACATAGGAATAACAGACACCAGGAGACCTATTGGTCCATGACGAGGGTATCTGCTGAACTACATACTACTAACTATCAACTACTTGTAAGAAAACAGTTGGAAAATGATACCATGTCCTTAAAAGAAGATAGGAACATGGAAGTGGAGGGGGAGGGAGGAGGAGGAGGAGGAGGAGGAGGAGGAAGAGGAGGAAGAGGAGGAGGAGGAGGAAAAAGGAAAAAAAAAATAAATCAAAACAAAGGTGTTACGTGTGTGTGTGTGTGTGTGTGTGTGTGTGTGTGTGTGTGTGTGTGTGTGTGTGTGTGTGTGGTGTGTGTTTATAATTATTTTTTGCATCACTAATGGATTCTGATTTTGACTAATGAGAGAGGGGAGAGAGAGAGAGAGAGAGAGAGAGAGAGAGAGAGAGAGAGCGAGAGAGTGAGAGAGCGAGAGAGAGAGAGAGAGAGAGAGTGAGAGAGACAGCGAGAGAGTAAGAGAGAGCGAGAGAGAGACAGCGAGAGAGAGAGAGACAGAGAGAGAGAGAGAGAGAGAGAGAGAGAGAGAAGAGAGAGAGAGAGGAGAGAGAGAGAGAGAGAGAGAGAGAGAGAGTTACCTTTTTCCTCTCTCCCTTCTCATCTTTCTCCTCTTTCTTTATCTTCTTCCTCCATCGTAACCTGAGACTCCAAGATTAATGAGAAAGAGAGAGAGAGAGAGAGAGGAGAGGAGAGAGAGAGAGAGAGAGAGAGAGAGAGAGAGAGAGAGAGAGAGAAAGTAAGATATCATCCTCCGTTTTTTTTCGGAAGGAGGAAACAGACGCTCTCACTCTTTTCTCTCTTTTCTCTCCCCCTCTCTCTCTCCCCTTTTCTCTCTTCTACTACTCCCTCCCCCCCCCCCTACTACTACTACTACTACTACTCCTACTCCTACGGACTACTACTACTACTACGCTTACATATTCCCCTTCACTACCCTGTCAAACTCCATACCCTGTTTCTACCCTGACTATCTACCCTGTAACTACTATTACCCCTGTTTAAATACTCTATAATTCCCTGTCAGCTAATATCCCTTCTATAACATCCCTATTCACCCTGTTTACCCTGTCTTCTACCCTGCATACCCTTACCCTGTAACTACTACTGAAATCTGAATCCACCCCTGTTTACTGTAGCCTGTAGCCCCTGTCACCCTCTACTTACCCCTGATCAAGCTATTCTACCTGTACAACCTTTATTCATACCCCTGTAACTAGCTATCGACCCCGTGTCTACTACTCTAGGAATTCCCCTTTCAAACCGTATATACTCTGCTACATACCCTGTCAGACCCTGTTCCTAACCTGTCAACCTTGCTTTCTACCCTCATCCCTTCCCTGTTACTACTATCCACCACCTGTTACTGTAGCCTGTAGCCCTGTCAACCCTGCTAACTTACCCTGTCAATGCTCTTTTTAAACCCTGTCAACTTTGCTTTCTACCCGTATCCCTTCCCCTGTATCTACTATCTACCCCTGGTTTAACTACTCTATATTCCCCTGTCAACATAAATACCCTGCTAACATACCCTACCACCCTGTCAACCTTGCCTTCTACCCTGTATATCTATCGTGTAAACTAATATCCACCCTGATTACTGTACCTGTAGCCCCTGTCACACCCC
The DNA here is from genome assembly GCA_016584305.1 of Chionoecetes opilio. Taxonomy (NCBI): domain Eukaryota; kingdom Metazoa; phylum Arthropoda; class Malacostraca; order Decapoda; family Majidae; genus Chionoecetes; species Chionoecetes opilio. The sequence goes on from JACEEZ010024016.1 coordinate 31,126, forward strand.
GTCAAACTACCTACCACCCTGTCAACCTGGCCATATTCTACCCTCTATATCCCTCCCTGTAACGAATTCCACCCCTGTTACTGTAGCCTGTACTCCTGTCAAAGCCCCTGCACTTACCCTAACCCCCTGTCAAACTACCTTCTACCCATGCATATCTACCCTGTTCTTCCTATCCACCCCGTTTCTGTCACTTTGGTATTACCCTAGCCAATATATTACACTGCCTTACTTACCCTAATTCACCCTGCCAACTTTTTTGTACTTTGCTATCTACCCTCGTATTCTACCCTGTATCTACTATCTAACCCCTGTTTATCCAATCTATTTATTTCTATATCTACATTTACTCCTGTAAGCATTTATACCTGCTTACTTTACCCTGTCAACCGATTCACCTTGCTTTCTACCCTGTATATCTACCCTGTAACTAGCATATCCAACCCCGCTGTGGTTCTGTCATTTTCATTACCTACCAAAATATATACCTGCTTACTCACCCTAAGTCCACCCTGTCATCTTGCCTTTCTACCCTGTATAACTTACGCTGTATCTCCGTAACTAACCACCCTTGTTTATCCCTCTATATTCCCCTGTTACCACTCCTGCTTGTCAAACTGTCTTCTAACCCTGGTACTGTCTAAACACCCACATGTCTACCCCTCGCACACCCTTCCCTGGTCACTGCCACCTACCGCTGTAACCCTTGTATTATCACCCTATATAGTCTATATTCCTTCTATCGAAACCCCTAGCTTTATCTTCCCATGTTCCCCTGTCCAATCTAACCTGACCTCCCTTACCCTGTCCAATATGTCTTAACCCTGTCAAAAGTTTGTTTCTTTCCTACTAACCATGTAATCTCCATTATCCCCTGCTTTTGTACATATAGGTTAACCTGTCAAATGTTTTAATATTTCTGTTTTTCAAGAGACAGAGAGAGAGAGAGAGAGAGAGAGAGAGAGGAGGAGAGAGGTAGAGTAGAGAGAGAGAGAGAGAGTGATTAGATGAAGATTGTAGTAGATAGTCCCTCTCTCTCTATCCTCCTCCCGTCCTTCCGTCGTCCCTCTCTCATCTCTCTTATCTCTTCTCCCTCCTTCTCTCCCTCTCGTCTATCTCTCTCTCTCTCTCGAGGGGTATTAAGGGGTTGCCGAGGGTTGCGCAGGCGTGCGTAGGGCCAACTATCCTCTGTTTCTTCCACACATTTTTAGTCTTCTATCCTGTGCACTCAACGTTAAACCTACTACTTAACCCACCCTTTGGGTTTTTTGTTTTTTTTCTTTCTAAACCCTCTCTTTTCCAACCTTCCCTAGTATTATCCACATTTTTCTCGCTTTTCTCTGATCCTCTTTTCCCACCTTTCCCCCCCCCCTTCGTTCTTCACTTCTCCCTCTGCTCGCTGTCCCTTTTTTTCTTTCTCTTAGTGGGGGGGTGGGTTGGGCCCCTCCGCTTTCACTTTTTTCCTACCCTTCCCCCCCTCCCACTTTTCTTGTTGTTGTTCGGGTGGGGGGGGCCCCTGTTCCTTTTTTTACACCCTTCTCTTCCAATCCTCTTACTTTCTTTTTTCTTCTTTTCATCCTTTCCATAGCAATGCAAAATTCTAGATAGTGAAAACTGCCAGATAACTTGAAGCAATGTGTGTCGGCGGCGCTTTATCCGTTAGTGACGGGCATGCCCGCGCAATTTAAACCTGCTGAATGTTGCGGGCACGCCGACGGTTAAATTTTGCTCGTTCGGCATCGTGTCCACACTGGGCCATATTCAAGAATTTTCTCCGACCTTGTATCGTTTTTTTGGTATACAAAAAGAGATCAAAATACGACGCAAACGCGTCGAGCTCAGGTGTGGAGGGTTTGAGTCAGCTGATTGGCGACAACTTGCACATCCCCCCTCACCCCGCTCTGCCGCTTATTCCATCGTATTTCTTCTGCCAGACCATTACAGTAGAGAGTTTTCAACACAACCGAGTGACGCCATACACTGTGAAGCACACGTGTCTCATTAAGGTTAAATCAGTCCAGGAGGCCTTATTAGGTGTGTTAACATTTGAGGATCCGGGCGGCGGCGGGGAAATGGAGGTGGGCCATTGTGTGGACAGTGGCGCGGGCCTTTTCAAATTACTACTCGAAAGCATCACTCAGGCCAATTTTTTTCCTGCACCAACGGCCTCAGTACAAGTGCGAAACACTAAACTAGCTATTATTTTAATGTCAGAAAAGATTAAATTTCACTAGTACAATTTTTAGATTGTAGAAAACAGTCCAAAATACTGATGCCGCTTTGTGGGCTCGCTGTGTGTTGGTAGCACCTGTCAAATATCCACCGTCGGGCAGTTCTTGTTAGATTGAGACCTATTGAGGTACACGGTGGAATCTCCCCCGCCGGGATTTGACGAGCATTCTTGATATAGCCACTGCGCCTTTTGGTGACGAACACTGTTCGCTGCGCTAGCGTCCGACGGTGGTGAAGTGGTTAGTGTGACTGGGCTTTATGCATAATTTTCAAGTTGAAATGTTGACTATGCTATGTTCTGTATCTATATATATATATATATCATATCTATTTATATATATATATATTATATTATCTATATATATATATATATATATAGATAGTATTATAATATATATATATATATATATATATCTATATATTATATACTATATACAGAACATAGCTAGTAAAATTTCACTTGAAATTATGCATAAGCCCCGTCCACACTACCACTCCCACCGTCGGTGCTTGCCGTCGGTTCTTGCTGACGGGAAGCGCCGTTGCCAGGGTTGTGTCTCACACGAACGGTTTTTGTTCGGCGGGCAGCGCGCTCCTGATTTCAAAGTGAAGGAGTCATGTTTTCTCATATCGTGGTACCTCAACTCGCGATATCTGGAAATACCACCGTAGTTTAGAAAAACCGACCCAACTATCATCTTTATGACACATTTCTGCATATGCATAAGCAAGAAAAATAACGAAAACCCTTTTTGGGGGTATTCTTAAAAATGATAGCAAAGGAAATAGTGGTGTATAACATTTTTCTCCCTTTTTTGTCTTCAACTCGCTGCAATTTTCCCGACCATTTCTTCCCATTTATTTTTGTCACTACTCGTAATCAGCTGACATTTCTTGGTTCTTATGGTATACTGGTACTAGCAATGCAAAAATATCTAGAGAGTGAAAACTGCCGAGTACTTGAAGCATGTGTTCGGCGCTGATCCGTGAGTGACGGCGTGCCCGCCCAACTATTTAAACCTGGGCTGAATGTTGGCGGCAGCGCCGACGGTTAAAGTTTCTCGTCGGCATCGTGTCCACATGGGCCTATTCAAGAATTTTTCTCCACCACGGTTGTAATCGGGTTTTTGGTATACAAGAATCAAAATACGACGCAACGCATCGAGCTCATGGTGGAGTTTTGAAATCATCTGTTGGCGACAACTTGCCATCCCCGCTCCACCCGCGCTCTCCACTTATTCCATCGTATTTCTTCCCAGACCATTACAGGAGTGTTTTCAAATCACAACCGAGAGTGACAGCCATACACTGTGAAATGCACACGTGTCATCATTAAGGTAATCAGGGCAGGTCCATGGAGGCCTTATATAGGTGTGTTACTTGTGAGGAAGGCCGGGCGGGCGGCGGGAGAATGTAGGTGGCCATTGTTTGGAGTCAGTTGCTGCGGGCCGTTCAAATGTACTCGATAGCATCACTCAGGCCAATTTTTTCTGCACGCAACTCCTCAGACAAGTGGCGAACAGCTACATTACTATTATATTTTTAATGTCAAAAGATAATTTCACTAGTAAAATGTATTAGATATGATAAAACAGCAAAAACTGATCCCGGCGCTTTGGGCTCCCTGTGTTTGGTAACCTTCAAATATCCCGCCTCGGGGCAGTTCTTTTAGATGAGACCATTTGAGGTACGACGGTGGAAATCTCCACCGCAGGGCATTTGCCGAGCATTCTTGAATTACCCACTGCCACTTTTGAGGTTGACGAACACTGTTCGACGGCAAGCGCTCGACGGTGGTGATTGGTAGTGTGGCCGGTCTTTATGCATGATTTCAACCAAGTTGAAATTTTACTATCTATGAGTTCTGTATTATCTATATATATATATATTATATATATAGTATATATATATATATATAATAATATAGATATATATATATATATATATATATATATTATATATATATATATATCTAAGTATATATATTATATTTATATACAGAACATAGCATAGTAAAATTTCACTTGAATATTATGCATAAAGCCCCGTCCACAATTTTTAACTACCACTCACCACCGTCGGGTGGCTTGCGTCGGTGCTTGCTGACGGGAAGCGCCGTGCCAGGGTTTTGTCCACACGAACGTTTTTTGTTCGGGGCGGTACAGAGGCGCGCTTCCTGATTTCAAAGTGAGAGTCATGTTTTCTGCATATCGTGTCTCTCACCTCGGAGATTAATGAATAACCACAGGAGGTTTAGAAAAACTGACCCAACTATCATCTTTATGAACACATTTTCTGCATATCATAAGCAAGAAAATGATACGATAAACCTTTTTTTTTTATTCTAAAAAATAAGCAAAGGAAATAGTTATAACATTTTTCTCCCTTTTTGTTCTTCAACTCGCTGCAATTTCCCGACCATTTCTCCATTTAATTTTTGATCACATAATCGATCAGGCTGACTTTCTTGGTTCTTTTGTATACGGGTACATAGCGACTGTCAAAATAATCTAGATAGTGAAAACTGCCGATAACTTGAAGCAGTGTTCGGCGCTGATCCGTGAGTGACGGCATGCGCCGCCATAGATTAAACCTGCTGAATTTTGGCGGGCTAGTCGCCGACGGTTAAAGTTTTGCTCCGTCGGCATCGTGTCCACACTGGGCCATATTCAAGAATTTTTCTCCACCCTTGTATCGTGAGGTTTTGGGTATACAATAAATCAAAATACGACGCAACGCGTCGAGCTCGGAGTGTGGGGTTTGAGTCACTGATTGCGCATAACTTGCACTCCCCCTCCACCCCGCTCTCCACTTATTCCATCGTATTTCTTCCCAGACCTTACAGGAGAGTTTTCAACACAACCGAGAGTGCCAGCCATACACTTGAATGCACCGTCATCATTAAGGTAAAAGTCAGGTCCTAGGATGCCTTATATAAGGTGTGTTAACGTTTGAGGGCGCCGGCGGCGGCGGGATAATGAGTGGCCATAGGTGTGGAGCAGTGGCGGCGGGGCCGTTCAAATGTACTCGAAGGCATCACTCAGCAGGCTCCATTTTTTTCTGCACCAAACGCCTCAGACAATGGCGAACACTAACTTAGCTATTATTTTAATGTCGAAAAGATAAATTTCACTAGTAGAATGTATAGGATATGTTAACCAGTCAAAATACTGATGCCGAGGCTTTGGGCTCGCTTGTGTTGTTACACCTGTCCAATATCCAACAGGTCCGGGCATGTTCTTGTAGATGAGACAGTGGAGAGTACCACGTGTAAATCTCCACGCGCCTGGATTTGACGAGCATTCTTGATATAGCCCCGGCCACTTTGAGTGACTACACGTGTTCGACGGCAAGCGTCCGACGGTGGTGAGTGTAGTGTGGACGGGGCTTTATGCATAATTTCAAGTTGAAATTTTTACTATGCTATGTTTCTGTATTATAATATATATATATATATAATTATATATATATATATATATATATATATATATATATAGTGATATATTATATATATATATATATATATAATATATAATATATATATTTATATAATATATTATTATATATCAGAAAACTAGCATAGTAAAATTTCAACTTGAATTATGCATAAAGCCCCGTGCCACTACAACTGCCGCACCGGTCGGTGCTTGCCGTCGGTGCTTACTGACGGGGAGCTGCCGTGCCGAGGGTTGTGTCCACAACGAACGGTTTTGTTGGCGGGCGGTCCAGCGCGCTTCCTGATTTCAAAGTGAGATTCTGTTTCTTCGCATATCGTGTACTCTCACTCGAGATTATAGAAATAACCACAGGAGGTTTAGAAAAACTGACCCACTATCATCTTATGACCATTCCTGCATATCATAAGCAAGAAAAATATGCCGAAAACCTTTTTTGTGTATTCTAAAAATATAGCAAAAGAAATAGTGTATAAACCCCCCATTTTCTTTCTGCCCTTTTTGTCTTCAACTCGCTGCAATTTTCCCCGACCATTTCTCCCATTTTAATTTTTGATACACCATACTCAGTAATCAGCTGACTTTCCTTGGTTCTTTATTATGCCGGTACATAGCCAATGCAAAAAATATCTAGATAGTGAAAAACTGCCGATAACCCTTGAAGCATGGTGTTCGGCGCTGATTCCTTGAGTGACGGGCGATGCCCGCCAATATTAAACCTGCTGAATGTTGGCTTGCAGCGGGGGGGCCGACGGTTAAATTTTCTCGTCGGCAATCGTGTCCACACTGGGGGCCATATTCAAGATTTTTCTCCAGCACTCTTGTATTCGTTTTTTGGTATACAAGATCAAAATACGACCAACGCGTCCGAGCTCAGGGGTGGAGTTTGAGTCAGCTGATTGTCGACAACTTGTCACATCCCCCCTCCACCCCCGCTCTCCACTTATTCCATCGTATTTCTTCCCAGACCATACAGATGAGTTTTCAACACAACCTGAGTGCAGCCATACCACTGTGAAATGCACGACGGTGTCATCATTAAGGTAAAATCCTGTCCAGAGAGGCCTTATATTAGGTGTGTTACCTTGTGGGAAGCTGGCGGCGGCGGGAGAATGGAGGTGGCCATTTGTGTGGAGGCAGTGGCGGCGACGTGCGCGTTCAAATGTACTCGAAAGCATCACTCAGGCCATTTTTTCGTGCACCAACCCTCAGACAAGTGGCGAACACTAACATTAGCTATGTATTTTTATGTCAAAAAGATAGAATGTTCACTAGTAAAATGTATTAGATTATGTATCAAACGTCAAAATCTGATGCCGCTTGGGCTCGCTTGTGTTGGTACACCTGTCCAATATCACCAGTCGGGCAGTTTCTTGTATAGTAACCAGTGGAGAGTACGACGGTGAAAATCTCCACCGGCTCGGGATTTGACGAGCATTCTTGAATATACCTCACTGCCACTTTCTGAGTGCGACACTGTTTCGAAAACGGCAAGCGCCAGACGGTGGTGCGTGTTAGTGTGGACGGGGGCTTTATATGCATGATTTCCGAAGTTGAAATTTTACTATGCTAGGTTCTGTTCTATATATATACTATATATATATTATATACATATCTAGTATTATATATAATATTATTATATTATTATATAATATATTCTCTATATATATATCATATATATATAGCATATATGCTATATCTATTACAGAACAGAGGCATAGTAAATTTCAACTTGAAATTATGCATAAAAGCCGCCGTCCCCCTACCACTCACCCCGTCGGTGCTTGCCGTCGGTGTCTTGCTGACGGAAGCGCCGTTGCCAGGTTGTGTCCGTCACACGAACGTTTTTGTTCGGGCGGTCAGGCGACGCTTCCTGATTTCAAAGGTGAAGTGTTTTCTGCATATCGTGTACTCTCACTCGTCGATTATGGAAATAACCGCGGGATGTTTAGAAAAACTTCCCTCGCAACTTCATCTTTATGACACAAATTCTGGGCATATCATAATCAGAGAAAAATATAACGAAAACCTTTTTTGTGTATTGCTAAAAAATATAGCAAAGGACATGGAGTGTATAACATTTTCTCTGTCCATTTTTGTCTTCGCACTCTGCTGGTCAATTCCCGACGCATTTCTCCATTTATTTGTTTGATCACATACTCGTAATCAGCTGACTTTGCTTGGTTCTATGGTATAGCGGTACATAGCAATGCAAAAATATCGAGATATGAAAAGACTGCCGTAACTGAAGCATGTGTTCGTCGCTGTCCTTGGTGACTGGCATGCCCGCCAAATATTAACCTGCTGAATGATTGGCGGGCAGCGCCGACGGTTATTTTGCTCGTCGGGCATCGTTCCACACTGTGCCATATTCAAGAATTTTCTCCACCCGTTGTATCGTTTTTGTATACAATCATGCAAAATACACGGCAACGTCGTCGGCTCAGGTGGGAGGTTTGAGTCAGCTGCATTGGCGACAACTTGCACATCCCCCCTCCGACCACCGATCTCCACTTATTCCACATCGTATTTCTTACCAGAACCATCAGGAGAGGTTTTCAACACAACCGGACAACGTGACAACATTTAACACCAAGAAAAAAACAAAAAAAAAGCCCAGCTGTGTGCATCACGTGCCATCATTAAGGTAAAATCAGTCCGGAGGCCTTATTATGTTGTTCATTGTGATGAAGCGGCGGCGCGAGAATGGAGGGGCCATTGTGTGAGGCATTGGCGGCGGCCGTTCAAATTGTACTCGAAAGCATCACTATGCCATTTTTTTCTGGCACCACGCCTCAGTACAAGTGGCGAACACTACTTACTATGATTTTAATGTCGAAAGATAAATTTCACTAGAAAATGTATTAGATATGTATAAAACAGTCAAACTCTGATGCGCTTTGGCTCGCTGTGTTGGTACACCTTTCAATATCCACCATTCGGGGCAGTTCTTGGTAGGATGATGACGCAAGTGGAGTTACGAACGGTGGAAAATCCTTCCACCGGCCGGGATTTGAACGAGCATTCTTGAATATGCCCACTGCCACTTTTGAGTGACGCCACTGTTCGACGGCACGCCCGACCTGGTGGTGAGTGGTAGTGTGGACGGGGCTTTATCCTAATTTCAAGTTGAAATTTTACTATGCTTGTTCTGTATTATATATATATATATTATATATATATATATAATTATAATATATTAATTAGATATTATAATCTATATATATATATAGATAACTAAATATATTATATATATATATATATATATATCTTATATATATACAGACCATAGCATAGTAAATTTCAACTTTAATTATGCTAAAGCTCCCGGCACACTACCACTCACCACCGTCGTTGCTTCGTTCGGTGCTTGCTGACGGGAAGCGCCGTTCCAGGTTGTGTCCACCGAACGGTTTTTTGTTCGCTGTCACCGCGCTTCCTGATTTTCAAAGTGAGAGTCAGTGTTTTCTCTGCAATATCGTGTACTCTCACTCGAGATTATTAAATAACCACAGGATGTTTTAGAAAAACTGAGACCAACTATCATCTTTATGACACATGTTTCTCTGATATCATAAGCAGAAAATAACGAAAACCTTGTTTTTTGTGTATTCTAAAAAAATATAGCGAAGAATAGTGTATAAAACATTTTTCTCCCTTTTTGTCTTCAACTCGCTGCAATTTCCCGAGCGCCATTTCTCCCATTTAATTGTGACACAATACGCGTAATCAGCTGACTTTCTTGTTCTTATTGTATGACTGGACATAGCAATGCAAAAATATCTAGATAGTGAAAACTGGCCGATAACTTGAAGCATGTGTTCGGCGCTGATCCGTGAGTGCCGGCATGCCCGCGCCAATATTAAACCTCTGACTGTTGGCGGGCAGCGCCGACGGTTAAATTTTTTGGGTGCTCGTCGCATCGTGTCCCCACACTGGCATTTTCAAGAATTTTTCCTCCACCTTTGTAGCGGGTTTTGGTATACAAGAATCAAAATACGACGCACGCGTCGAGCTCAGGGTGGAGTTTGAGTCAGCTGATTGGCGACACTTGCACATCCCCCCCTTCCACCCCGCTCATCCACTTATTTCCATCGTATTTCTCCCAGACATTACAGAGAGTTTTTCAGAACAGGCACCGAGAGTGACAGCCAGTAGCACGTGATGCAGCACGTGTCATCATTAAGGTAAAATCAGGTCCGATGAGCCTTGTATGGTGTGTTAACCTGTGTGGAGGAAGCCGGGCGGGCGGCGGGGAGAATGATGTGGCATTGTGTGGCGCAGTGCGGCGGCGCGTTCAAATGTACCTCGAAAGCATCACTCAGGCCAATTTTTTCCTGCACCACCGCCTCAGACAAGAAAGTGGCGAACACTAACTTGTAGCTATTATTTAATGTCAAGAAAAGATAAATTTTCACTAGTAAATGTATTAGATATTTATAAAAAAGTCAAAATACTGATGCGCAGCTTGGGGCTCGCTTGTGGTTGGTACACCGTCAAATATCCCCCAGTCGGGGCGGAAGGGGGGGGTTCTTGTAGATGAGACCATGTGGAGGTACTACGGTGAAAATCTCCACCGGCCGGGATTTTTGCTCGAGCATTCTTGAATATAGCCCAACTGCCACTTTTTTGAGTGACGAACACTGTTCGACGGCAAGCGCCGCGGTGGTGACGTGGTAATTGCTATCGACGGGGCTTTATGCATAATTTCAAGTTGAAATTTTACGTATCAATGTTCTGTTATATATATATATATGCATTATTATATATTATATTATATATATATTATATTGATATTATATATATATATATATTATTATATATAGATATATATATATATAGTTATATATATATGATATATAATATTACAGAGACATAGCATAGTAAAATTTCAACTTGAAATTATGCATAAAGCCCCGTACCACACTACCACTCACCACTCGTCGGTGCCTTGCACGTCGTTGCTTGCTGACGGAAGCGCCGTTGCCAGGGTTTGGTTTCCACCCAACGGTTTTGGTCGGCCGGTCAGCGCGCATTCCTTAATTTCAAAGTGAGAGTCTGTTTTCTGCCATATCGTGTACTCTCACTCAGATTATGAAATAACACAGGAGGTTTTAGAAAAACTGACCCACTATCATCTTTATGACACATTTCTGCATATCATAAGCAAGAAAATATCGAAAACTTTTTTGTGTATTCTAAAAATATAGCAAAAGAATAGTGTATAAACATTTTTCTCCCTTTTTATTCTTCACTCGCTGGCAATTTCCCGACCTAGTTCCCATTTAATTTTTGATCCCACATACTCGTATCACTTACTTTCTTGGGTTCTTATGGTAGAACGGTACATAGCAGCCAAAATATCAAGAAGAGGGGAAAACGGCAGTAACTTGAAGCATGTGTGTCGGCGCTGATTCCGTGAGTGACGGGCATGCCCGCCCATATTAAACCTGCTTGATGTTGGCGGGCATAAGCGACGACGGTTAATTTTTGCCTCGTCGGCATCGTGTCCACACTGGGCCATATTCAAGAATTTTTCGCCACCCGTTGTATCGGTTTTTGGTATACAAGAATCAAATACGACGCAACGCGTCGAGCTCAGGGTGGAGGTTTGAGTCACTTGATTGGCGACAACTTGCAACATCCCCCCTCCACCCCGCTCTCGCACTTATTCCGATCGTATTTTCTTTCCCAACCATACAGGAGAGTTTTCAACACCCGAGATTGACAGGCAATACACTTTGATGCACACGTGTCATCATTAAGGAAAATCAGGTCCAGGAGGCCTTATATAGGTGTGTTAATCTTTGTTGAGGAAGCCGCGGCGGCGGAGGAATGGAGGTGCCAGTGTGTGGAGCAGTGGCGGCGGCCGTTCAAATGTACTCGAAAGCATCACTCAGGCCAATTTTTTCCTGCACAACGCCTCAGTACAGTGCGAACACTAACTTATCTATTATTTTAATGTCAAATAAGATAAATTTCACTAGTAAAATGTATTAGAATGTATAAAACAGTCAAAATACTTATGCCGCGTTGGGCTCGCCTTGTGTTGGTACACATGTCAATAATCCACCAGTCGGGGCAGTTCTTGTAGATAGAGACGAATGGAGTACGACGGTGGAAATCTTCCACCTGGCCGGGTTTGACGAAGCATTCTTGAATATAGCCCGACTGCCACTTTTGATTGACGAACACTGTTCGACGGCAGCGCCGACGGGTGGTGAGTGTTAGTTTGACGGGGCTTATGCATAATTTCAAGTTGAATTTTAACTATGCTATTGTTCTGTATATATATTATATACTATATTATTATAATATATATATTATATATATATATAATATATATAATATATATATATATAATATATATATATAGTAATATATATAGATATATATATATATATATATATGATATTAATTACAGAACATAGCAATAGTAAAATTTCACTTGAATTATGCATAAAGCCCGTCCCACTACCACTAGCCTTCCGTCGTGCTTGCCGTCGTGCTTTTGCTGACGGGAAGCGCCGTTGCCAGGGTTTGGTCACACCGAACGTTATTGTTCGCGGTCAGCGCGCTTCCTGATTTCAAGTGAGAGTCATGTTTTCCTGGCATATACGTGTACTCCTCACTCGAGATTATGTAAAATAACCACAGGAGGTTTAGAAAAACTGACCAACTATCATCTGTATGACACATTCTAAGACTTCTAGCCTTCATAAGCAAGAAAAATTACGAAAAAACCTTTTTTTGTGTAATTCTCAAAAATATAGCAAAAGGGAAATAGTGTATAAACATTTTTCCTCCCTTTTTGTCTTCAACTCTCTTCAATTTTCCCGACCATTTCTCCGAACCATTTAATTTTTGATCACATACTCGTAATCAGCTGATTTCTTGTTTCTTATGGTAATAAAACGTATACCTAGAGCAATGCAAAAATAATCTAGATAGTGAAAACTGCCGCTACCTTGAAGGCATGTGTTCGTTCGGCGCTGATCCGTGAGTGACTGGCATGCCCGCCCAATATTAAACCTGCTGATGTTGGCGGGCAGTCGCCGCGGTTAAATTTTTGCTCGTCGCATCGTGTCCACAATTGCCATATTCAAGATTTTCTTCCACCCGTTGATCGGTTTTGGTCATACAATATCAAACTATAACACGCAACGCGTCGAGGCTCAAGGGGTGGAGGTTTGAGTCAGCTGTATTGTCGACAACTTGCCATCCCCCCTCCACCCCGCTCTCCACTTATAAACTCCATCGTATTTCTACCCAGACATTACAGGTAGAGTTTTCAAACACAACGGAAGTGACAGCCATACACTGTGAATCACACTGTGTCATCAGTAAGGTAAATCATGGTCCAGGAGGCCTTTATAGTGTTTTAACTTGTGAAGAAGCCGGCGTGCGGCGGGAGAATGGAGGTGGCCCTTGTGTGGAGCAGTGGCGGCGGGCCGTTCAAAATGTACCGAAACATCACGCAGGCCAATTTTTTTCTGCAGCCACGCTCAGACAATTGGCGAACAACATAACTTAGATATTATTTTAATGTCAGAAAAGATAATTCACTAGTAAAATGATATTAGATATGTATAAAAACAGTCAAAATACTGAGGCCGCTTTGGGCTCGCTTGTGTTGGTTACACCATGTCACATATCCACCAGTCGGGGCAGTTCTGTGTAGATGATACCAGTGGAGTACGACGTGTGGGAAATCTCCACCGGCCTGTATTTGACGAGCATTCTTGAATTAGGCCCACTGCCACTTTTGAGTGACGAACAATGTTCGACGCAAGCGCCGACGGTGGTGAGTGGTAGTGTGCGGGGGCTTTTATGCTACTTTCGAATTGAACTTTTATACTATGCATGTTCTGTATATATATATATATATATATTATATATATATATCTATATTATCTATATATATATATCTATATATATATATATCTATATATAGATTATATATAGTATATATAATATATATATTATATATTATATATACAGAACATAGCATAGTAAATTTCCACTTGCATTATGCATAAAGCCCCGTCCACACTACCACTCCCCGACCGTCGGTGCTTTCCGTCGGTGCTTGCTGACGGGATACGCCGTTGCCCTAGGGTTGTGGTCCCACGAACGGTTTTATTCGGGCGGTCATAGCGCGCCTTCCTGTTTCAAAGTGAGATTCAGTGTTTCTGCATATCGTTGTACTCTCACTCGATTAGGAAATAACCACGAGAGTTTAGAAAACTGACCCAATACATCTTTATGACACATTTCTCACTATCTATAAAGCAAGTAAAATTCGAAAACCTTTTTGTGTATTCTAAAAATATAGCAAAGGAATAGTGTAATAAACATTTTTCTCCCTTTTTTGTCTTCAACTCGCTGCAAATTTCCCGCCCATATTCTCCATTTAATTTTTGATCACATACTCGTAATCAGCTGCTTTCTTGGTTCTTATGGTATACGGTACATAGCAATCAAAAATATCTAATAGTGAAACATGGCCGTAACTTGCACGCATGTTTCGGTTCGGCGCTGACCTGAGTAGGGGCATGCCCGCCCATATTAAACCTGCTGAATGTTGGCGGCAGCGCGCCGCCGGTTAAATTTTGCTCTGTTCGGCATCTGGTCCACACTGGCCATATTCAAGATTTTTCCTCCACCCGTTGTATCGGTTTTGAGTATACAAATCAAATACGACGCAAAGCGTCGAGCTCCAGAGGGTGGAGGTTTGAGTCAGCTGATTGGCGACTATCGAACTTCACAATTCCCCCATCCACCCCGCTCTCCACTTATTCATCGTATTTTCTTCCCAGACCATTACAGGAGAGTTTTCAACACAACCGGAGTGACAGCATAGCACTGTGAATGCACAAAAGAACTGATCATCATTACGGTAAACAGCAGGTCCGGAGCCTTTATATAGGTGTTTAACTGTGAGGAAGCCGGCGGCGGCGGAGAATTGAGGTGGCACATGTGGTGTAGTCAGTGGTCGGCGGGCCGTTCAAATTTACTCGAAGCATTACTCAGGCCAATTTTTTCTGCACCACGCCTCATACAAGTGGCGAACTAACTTACTATTATTTTAAATTGTCCGGAAACGTACAATTTCACGTAGTACAATTATTATGATATGTATAAAACAGTCAAATACTGATTGCCGGCTTTGGCTCTCTTGTGTTGGTACACCTGTCAAATATCCAACCAGTCTGGTCAGTTTCTTGGTAGATGAACCATTGTGAGGTACGACGGTGGCAAATCTCCACCGGCCGGGATTTGACGATTCATTTTCTGAATATAGCCCCTGGCCACTGTTTGAGTGACGAACACTGTTCGAACGGCTAAGCGCCGGACGGTGGTGAGTGGTAGTGTGGACGGGGCTTTATGCATAATTTCAAGTTGAAATTTTCGCTAGCTATGTTCTGTATAATATATATAAATAATATATATATATATATATATATATTCTATTATAGATATATATATGAATATATAATATATATATATATATATTATATATATATATATTATATATAACATATATATATATCATATATAACATAACATAGCATCGTAAAATTTCAACTTGGTAAATTATGCATAAAGCCCCGTCCACACTACCACTCACCACCGTCGGTGCTCTGCCGTCGGTGCTTGCCTGACGGAACGCGCGTTGCCAGGGTTGTGTCCAAACGAACGGTTTTGGGTTCGGTCGTTCAGCGCGCTTCCTGATTTCCAAAAGTGAGAGTCTAATTTTGTCTGCATATTCGTGTACTCTCACTCGCGATTATGAAATAACACAGGAGGTGTTAGGAACAACGACCCACCTATCATCTTTCATGATCACTATTTCTGCATATCATAACTAAAAAATACTACAAAACCTTTGTTGTGTATTCTAAAAAATATAGGCAAAGGAAATAGTGTATAAACTTTTTCTCTCCCTTTTTTGTCTTCACTGTTCGCTGCCATTTCCCGACCATTTCTCCCATTTCAATTTTGATCACATACCGTATTCATCTGACTTTCTTGTTTCTTATGGTATATCGGTACATAGCAATGCAAAAATATCTAGATAGTGAAACTGCCAGGATAACTTGAAGGCATGTGTTCGGCGCTGATCCGTTGAGTGACGGTCTGCCCCGCCCTATTAAACCTGCTGAATGTTGCGGTGCAATCGCCGACGGTTAAATTTTGTCTCGTCGGCATCGTGTCCACACTGGCATAATTCAAGAATTTTCTCCACCCGTTGTATCTGTTTTGGTATACAAGAATCAAAATCGACGCCAACGCGTCGAGCTCAATGGGTGTAGGTTTGAGAGTCAGCTGATTGGCGACAACTTTGCACATCCCCAGTCCACCCCGCTCTCTCCACTTATTCCATCGTTTTCTTCCAGACCATGCTAACAGGATGAGTTTTCAACACAACCGATAGTGACCGCCATACCCTGTGAATGCACACGTGTCCATCATTACGGTAAAATCAGGTCCAGGAGGCGTATATAGGTGTGTTAACTTGTGAGAACCGGGGCGGCGCGGGAGAATATGGGGGGTGGCCATGTGTTGAGCAGTGGCGGCGGGCCGTTCAAATGTACTCGAAAGCATCACTACAGGCCAATTTTTTTCTGCACCCAACGCCTCAGACAAAGTGGCGAACACTAACTTAGCTATTCTTTTAATGTCAGAAAAAAAAGATAAATTTCAACTAGTAAAATGTATTATTATGAGATAAAAACAGTCAAAAATCTGATGCCGCTTTGGTCTCGCCTTGTTTTTGTACACCTGATCAAATATCCCCCAGTCGGGGCAGTTCTTGTATATAGACCAGTGTGAGGTACGACTTGGAAAATCTTCACCGGCCCGTGATTTGACGATCAGTCTTGAATATATACTCCACTGCCACTTTTGAGTGACGAACACTGTTCGAACGGGCAAGCGCCGGACGGTGGTGGTGGTTAGTGTGGACGGGGCTTATGCATAATTCAAGTTGAATTTTTCTTATGGCTATGTTCTGTATATATATATATAGTATTATATCTAGTATATATATATATATATGATATATATATATATATATATATATATATATATATATATATATCTATATCTCTATCATATATATATATATGAATATCTAGTTGTGGGATGTATATATATCCAGAACATAGCCTAGTCAAAATTGCAACTTGAATTATGCATAAGCCCCGTCCACACTACCACTCCGCACGTCGGTGCTTGCCGTCGAGTGCTTGCTGACGGGAAGCTGCCGTTGCTCAGGGTTGTTTCCCACACGAACGTATTGTTGTTCGTCGTTCACGCGCTTCCTGATTTCAAATTGAGAGTCCATGTTTTTCTGCATATCGTGTACCTCGGACTCGAGATTATGAAAATAACCACAGGAGTTTAAGAAAAACCTGCACCAACTATCATCTTATGACACAATTTACTGCATATCATAAGCAAAGAAAGATACGAAAAACTTTTTTGTGTATTCTAAAAAATATAGACAAAGGAATAGTGTATAACCATTTTTCTCTCCTTTTTTGTCTTCAACTCGCTGCAATTTCCCGACCCATTTCTCCCATTTTAATTTTTGTTCCATACATCGTAATCAGCTGACTTCTTGGGTCTTATGGTATAGCGTGTAATATCAGATGCAAAAATATCTAGATAGTGAAAACTGGCCGATAAAGCTTGAAAGCTGTGTTTCGGCGCCTTGATCCGTGAGTGACGGGCTGCCCAGCCCCAATTTAAACCTGCTGAATGTTGGCGGGCAGCGCCGACGGTTAAATTTTGCTCGTCGGCATCGTGTCCACACATGGCCATAGTCAAGAATTTTTCCTCCACCCGTTGATATACTGTTTTTGGTATAACAAGAATCAAAATACGACTCAAACGCGTCGAGCTCAGGGGTGCGGTTTGAGTCAGCTGATTGGCGACAAGCTTGCACATCCCCACTCCACCCCTCTCTCACCGTCCACTTTATTTCCCTCGATATTTCTTTTTTCTTCCCAGACCATTACAGGAGAGTTTTTTCAACACAACCGAGAGTACAGCCATACACTGTGAATGCCACGTGTACAGTCACTTCAGTAAACAGGTCCAGGAGGCCTTATATAGTTTGTTACTTGTGATGAGCAGGGCGGGCGGCGGGAGAATGGAGGTTGCATTGTGTGTGCAGTGGGCGGCAGGGTCCGTTCAAAATGTACTCGAAAGCTCACTCAGTGCCAATTTTTTCTGCACCAACGCCTCAGACAAGGCGACCACTAACTTCGCTGATTATTTTAATGTCAGAACCGATAAATTTCACGTAGTATAAAATATTAGATTGAGTTATAAAAAACAGTCAAAATACTGATGCCGCCTTTGGGCTCGCTTGTGTTGGTACACCTGTCAAATATCCCCAGTCGGGGCAGTTCTTTGTAGATGAGACCAGTGGAGTAACAACGGTGAAAATCATCCCCCCAACACACCCAAAAAAAAAAAAAAAACAAAACAACAAAAAAAAAATAAAAAAAGAACGCCGGTAGTTGCGAGCATTCTTGCATATAGCCCACGCCACTTTTGAGTGACGGAACAATGTTCGAACGGCAAGCTCCGACGGTGGTGAGTGGTAGTGTGACGGGGGCTTTATGCATAATTTCAAGTTGACTATTTGAGCTATGCTTGATTTCTGTATATATATATATATATATATATATATATATATATATATATATATATATATATATATATATATATATATATAGTATATAATATACTATTATAATATATATATATTATATATAGTATATATATATATAGTATATACAGAACATGCATAGTAAATTTCCAACTTGAATTATGGCATAAAGCCCCGTCCACACTACACCATCTCACCCACCGTCGGTGCTTGTCCGTCGTTGCTTGCTGACGGGAAGCGCCTTGCCAGGGTGGTTCCACGACGAACGGTTTTTGTTCGTGCGGTCAGCGCGCTTCCTGATTTCACAAGTGTTGGAGTCATGTTTTGCTGCTATCGTGTACTCTCACTCGAGATTATGAATACCACAGGAGGTTTTAAGAAAAACTGACCCAACTATCTCTTTAGGACACATTTCTTCATATCCTAAGCAAGAAATATACGAAAACGCTTTTTTGTGTAAATTCCTAAAAAATATAGGCAAAGGAAATAGTGTATAAACATTTTTCTTTGCTCCCTTTTTTGTCTTTTCAACTCGCTGCAATTTCCCCGCCTTTCTTTCTTCCCATTTTAATTTTTGTCACATACTCGTAATAAGCTGACTTTCTTGTTCTTATGGTATACGGTTTACATAGCAATGCAAAAATATCTGATAGTGAAAACTGCCGATAACTTAAGCATGTTTTCGCGCTGATCCGTTAGTGACGGGCATGCCCGCCCATATATTAAACCTGCTTGAATGTTGGAGCGGGCAGCGCCGACGGTTATTTTGCTCGTCAGGTCATCGGTGTCAACACTGGGCACTATTCAAGAATTTTCTCGCCACCCTTTAGTCGTTTTTTGGTATACAATAAATCAAAAATACGACGCACGCGTCGGCTCAGCGGTGGAGGTTTCAGTCAGCTGATTGTTCGACAACTTAGCACATCCCCCCTCCACCCCGCTCTCCACTTATCCATCGTATTTCTTCCCAGGACCATTACAGGAGAGTTTTCAACACTAACCGAGAGTGACGAGCCATACACTGTGATGCACACGTGTCATCATTGAGGTAAAATCAGGTCCAGTAGGCGCTGTAGATAGGTGTGTTAACTTGTGAGGAGCCGGGCGGGCGGCGGGAGAATGGAGGTGGCCATTGTGTGGAGCAGTGGCGCGGGCCGTTCACATTGTCTCGAAAAGGCATCACTCAGGCCAATTTTTTCTGCCCAACGCCTCAGACAAGTTTGCTAACACTAACTTAGCTTTATTTTAATGGTCAGAAAATAAATTTCACTAGTAAAATGTATTTATATTGTTAAAAACAGTCAAATACTGATGCCGGCTGTGGGCTCGCTTGGTTGGTACACCTGTCAAATATCCACCATTCGGGGGCAGTTCGTGTAATGAGACCAGTGGAGGTACACGGTTAGGAAAATCTCCACCGGCCGGATTTGACGATCATTACCTTGAATATGCCCACTGCCACTTTTGAAGTGACGAACACTGTTCGGACGGCAAGCGCCGGACGGTGGTTGATTGGTAGTGTGGACGGGCTTTAAATGCATAATTTCAAGTTGAAATTTTACTAGCTAGTCTGTATATTCTATATAATATATATATATAGTGTATATATAATATATATATAATATCTATATTATATATATATATATTGATATATATATATATATATATTATATATAATATATATATATAATATAGTATACCAGAACATAGCATAGTAAATTTTCAACTTGAAATATGCATAAGCCCGTTCCACACTACCACTCACCACCGCGGTGCTTGCCGTCGGTTCTTGCTGACGGGACGCCGTTTGCCCGAGGGTTGTGGTCCAACGAACGGTTTTGTTCGGGCGGTCAGCGCGCTTCTGATTTCAAGTGTGAGAGTCATGTTTTCTGCATATCGTGTACTCTCACTCGAGATATGAAATAAACCACAGATGTTTATAAAATGAGCCAACTATCCTCTTTAATGACCAAACTTTCTGCATATCATAAGCAAGAAAAATATACGAAAACCTTTTTTTGTGTATCTAACAAATTAGCCAAAGGAATAGTTTTGGGGGGGGTACTAAACATTTTTCTCCGCTTTTTTGTCTTCAACTGCTGCAATTTTCCCGACCATTTCTTTCTCCCATTTAATTTTGTGATCACATACTCGTAATCAGCTGACTTTCCTTGGTTCTTATGGTATAACGAGTAATGCAGTGGCAAAATATCTAGATATGAAACTGCCATAAAACTTTGAAGCATGTTGTTCGGCGACTTGAATCCGGGAGTGAACGGGCGATGCCCGGCCCAATATTAAACTCTCTGCTGTTGGGCGGGCAGCGCCGACGTTTAACATTTTTGCCTCGTCGGCATCAGTGTCCCCACTGGGCCATATTCAGGACTTTTTCTTCCCAACCCTTGTATCGGTTTTGGTATACAAGAACAAAATACACCAACGTCGTCGGCTCAGAGGGTGAGGTTGTGAGTCAGCTGATTGGCGAAAACTTGCACATCCTCCCCTCGCACCCCGCTCTCCACTTATTCCATCGTGATTTCTTTCCAACGCATTCCCAGGATAGTTTCACACACCGGAGAGTGACAGCCCTACACTGTGAATATCACACGTTTCTCATTAAGGTAACAGATCGGTCCAGGAGGCCTTATATAGGTGTGGTTATACTTGTGAGGAAGCCGGGCGGCGGCGGATACTGAGGTGGCCATTGTGTGGATCATTGGCGGCGGTCCGTTTCAATGTAACTCGAACGTCATCACTCAGGCCAATGTTTCTGCACCAACGCCTCAGACAAAGTGGCGAACACTACTTAGCTATTATTTTAATGTCAGAAAAGATAAATTTCACTAGTAAAATGTTGTCAGATATGTATAAAACAGTCAAAATACTGATGCCGTGGGCTTGCTCGGCTTTGTTGTTGGTACACCTGTCAAATATCCACCATCGGCAAGTTCTTGTAGATGAGACGCTAGTGGGGTACGACGGTGTTAAAATCTCCACCGGCCGGGATTAGACGAGCATTCTTGAATATAGCCCACTGGGCGCGACTTTTGAGGACGAAACACTGTTCGACTGCCAAGCGCCGACGGTGGTGAGGTGGTGATGTGGAACGGGGCTTTATGCATATTATCAAGTTGAAATTTTACTATGCTATGTCTGTATATATATATTAGATATATTATCTATAGATTATATAATATATATTATATATAAATATATATATATATATATATCTATATATATATATTATATATATATAATATATATATAGATATATATATATATACAACATAGCATAGTAAAATCACTTGAAATTAATGCATCAAGCCCCGTCCACACTAACCACTCACCACCGCGGGGCTTGCCGTCGGTGCTTGCTGACGGGAAGCGCCGGTGCACAGGGTTGTGTCCACACGAAACTTTTTGTTCGGGCGGTCAGCGCGCTTCCTGATTTCAAAGTGAAGTCATGTTTTCTGCATATTCGGGTACTCGTCACTCGAGATTATGAAATAACCACAGGAGGTTTAGAAAACTGGACGCCAGAATATCATCTTTATAGAACACATTTCTGCCTATCACTAATCAAGAAAAATATACGAAACCGGCTTTTTTTGTGTATTCTAAAAAGATATAGCAAATGAAATAAGTGTATAAACATTTTTCTATCTCCCTTTTTTCTTCAACTCGCTGCAATTTCCCGACCATTCTCCCATTTATTTTTGATCACATACTCGTAATCAGCTGCCTTTCTGGTTCTTATGGTATACGGTACATAGCAATGCAAAAATATCTAGCATAGTGAAAACTGCGCGATAACTTGAAGCATGTGTTCGGCGCTGAGTCCGTGAGTTACGAGGGCATGCCGCCCAATATTTCAAACCTGCTGAATGTTGGCGGTGCAGCGCCGACGGTTTAAATTTTGCTCGTCGCATCGTGTCCACACTGGGCCAATATTCAAGAATTTTCTCCACCCTTGTATCGGTTTTTGGATACAGAATCAAAATACGACGCAACGCGTCGACTCAGGGGTGTAGGTTGAGTCAAGGCTGATCTGCGACAACTTGCACATTCCTCCCTCCACCCCGCTCTCCACTTATTCATCTATTTCTTCCCTAGGACCAATTACAGTAGAGTTTTCATACACAACCGAGATGACGCCATCCACTGTGAATGCACACGATGTCATCATTAAGGTAACTCAGGTCGCAGGAGGCCTTATATAGGTGTGTTAACTTGTGAGGAAGCCGGTCGGCGCGGAGAATGGAGGTGGCCAGTGTGTGGAGCATTGGCGGCGGGCTCGTTCAACTTGTACTCGAAAGCAGTCACTCAGGCCAATTTTTTTCCTGCACCAAACGCCTTCAGACAAGTGGCGAACACTAACTTAGCTATTATTTTATGTCAGACACGATAAATTTCACTAGTAAAATGTTATTAGATATGTATGACAACTGATGTCAAAATACTGATGACCGCTTTGGCTTCGCTTGTGTTGGTACGACCCGGGTACATCTCCCCAGTCGGGGGCAGTTCTTGTAGATGGACCGAGGTGTGAGTACGGACGGGGGAAAATCTCCCCGCCGGGATTTGACGAGCATTCTTGAATATAGCCCACTGCCACTTTTGATTGACGACGCTGTTCGACGCTAAAGCGCCGACGGTGTGATTGGTATTGTGGACGGGGCTTTGATGCATAATTTCAAGTTGAAATTTTACTATGTCTATGTTCTGTATATAAAATATATAGATATATATATATAATATATATATATATATATATAATAATATTATAGTATATATTATATATGATATATATATATATTAATATGATAATATATAGATATATATATATAACTCTATACTATATTATACAGGATTCATAGCATAGTAAATTTCAACTTGATAATTATCATAGCAGCCCCGTTCCACACTACGCACTCACCACCGTCGGTCTTGCCGTCGGTGCTGCTGACGGAAGCTCCGTTGCCAGGAGTTGTGTCCACACGAGAAAAACGGTTTTGGTTCGGCGTCTAGCGGCGCTCTCCTGATTTCAAAGTGAGAGTCATGTTTTCTGCATATCGTGTACTCTCACTCGAGGAATTATGAAAGTCACCACAGGCGTTTAGAAAAACTGACCCTAACTATCATCTTTATGACACATTTCTGCATATCATAGCAGAAAATATACAAAACTTTTTTGTGTATTCTAAAAAATATAGCAAAAGGAGATAGTGTATACACATTTTTCTCTCCCTTTTTTGTCTTCAACGTCTGCTTGGGCACTTGGTCCCGACCATTTCTCCCATTTGAATTTTTGCTCACATACTACATTAATCAGCTGACTTTCTTGGTTCTTATGGGTATACGGTACATAGCATGCAAAATATCTAGATAGTGAAACTGCCGATAACTTGAGTCATGTGTTCGTCGGTCTGATCCGTGAGTGACGGGCATGCCCGCCCAATATAACCTGCTTGAATGTTGGCGGCAACGCCGCCCGGTTAAGATTTTGCTCGTCGCATCGGGTCCACCCTGGCCGTATTCAAGAATTTTTCTTCCACGCCGTTGGATCGGTTTTTGGTATACAGAATCAAATACGACGCACTCGTCGAGCTCAGGGGTGGAGTGTTTGGTCAGCTGATTGGCGACAAACTTGCACATCCCCGCCTCCACCCCGCGCTCCACTTATTCCATCGTATTTCTTCCCGCCATTACAGGCAGATTTTCAACACAACCGAGAGTGGACAGCCATACACTGTGATGCACACGTGTCATCATTAAGGTAAAATCAGGTCCAGTAGAGGCCTTATATAGGTGTGTTAACTTTTGAGGAAGCCGGGCGCGGCGGGGAGAATGGAGGTGGCCATTGTTGGAGCATGGCGGCGGCCGTTCAATGTCCTCGAAGCAATCCTCAGGCCAATTTTTCTGCCCCCACGCTCAGACAGTGTAGCTACCTAACTTAGCTATTATTTTAATGTTCAACACTGAAAAGATAATTTTCACTAGTAAATTTATTAGATATGTATAAAACGTCTAAATACTGATGCCGCTTGGGGCTCGCTTGTGTTGGTATCACCTGTCAAATATCCCCCAGTTCGGCAGTTCTTGTTAGAAAATGAGACCAGTGGAGTTAACGACGGTGGAAAATCTCCACCGTCCGGATTTGACGAGCATTCTTGATAATAATCCACACTGCCCTTTTGATTGACGAACCTGTTCGATCGGCAAGCGCCGACGGTGGGTGAGTGGTAGTGTGACGGGTGCTGTATGCATAATTTCAAGTTGAAATTTTAACTATGCTATGTTCTGTTATATATATATATATCTATATATCTATATATATTATCTGTATATATATATATCTATATATATATATATATATATATATTATAATATATATAGATAAATATATATATATATAGATATATATATATATAAGCAGAACATAGCATAGTAAATTTCAACTTGAAATTAGTGCATAAAAGCCCCGTCCACACTACCACTCACACCGTCGGTGCTGTGCGTCGGTGCGTGCTGACGGGACGCAGCCGTGCCAGGTGGTTTGTGTCCACACTAACGGTTTTTGTCGGCGGTCAGGCGCTTCCTGATTTCAAAGTGAGAGTCAGTGTTTTCTGCATTCCGTACTCTCACTCGAGATTAATGAAATAACCACAGGAGGTTTAGAAAAACTGACCCTATACTATCATCTTTATGACACCTTTCTGCATCCTCATAGCGAGAAAATATACAAAACCATTTTTTGTGTATTCTATCTAAAGAATATAGCAAACAAGGAAATAGTGTATAACATTTTCTCACCTTTTTTTATGTCTTCAACTCGCTCGCTGCAATTTTCCCGACGAACCCTTCTCCATTAATTTTATCACATACACGTAATCAGCTTACTTTTCTTGTTCTTATGGTATACGGTACATACAATGCAATATATCTAGTATAGTAAAACTGCCGATAACTTGAAAGCATGTGTTGCGCGCTGATCGTGAATTGACGGGCTATGCCCGCCCATCATTAAACCGGCTGTAATGTTGGCGGGCAGGTCGCCGACGGTTTAAATTTTGCTCGTCGGCATCGTGTCCACACTGGGCCATATTCAAGAATTTTCTCCACCCGTTGTATCGGTTTTTGGGGTATAGCAAGACTCAGAATATCTACGCAACGCGTCGAGCTCAGGGGTGGAGTTTTCAGTCAGCTGAATTGGCGACAACTGTGCACATCCCCCCTCCACCCGCTCTCCTACTTATTCCATCGTATTTCTTCCGCAACCATTACAGGAGGAGTTTTCAACAAGCATACCCAAGAGAGTGACGCCTATAACACTGTGAATGCACACGTGTCATCTTTAAGGTAAGGCAAAAAAATGTCCATGGATGCCTTATATAGGTGTGTTAACAGTGTTAGGAAGCCGGTCGGAGCGGCGGGAGATGGAGGTGGCCATGTGTGGAAGGCAGTGGCGGCGGGCCGTTCAAATTAGGGCTCAGAAGCTCACTCAGGCCAATTTTTCTGCTGACCACGCCTCAGACAAGTGGCGAACACTAACTTAGGCTATTATTTTTAATGTCAGAAAAGATAAATTTCACTAGTAAAATGTATTAGATGATGTATAAAACAGTCAAAATACTGATAGCCGGCTTTGCACTCGCCTTGGCTTGTGTTGGTACAACCTGTCCAAATATCCCCTAGTCGGGCCAGTTCTTGTAGATGAGATCCTGGGGTACGACGTGGAAAATCTCCACCGGCCGGGATTTGACGAGCATTCTTGAATATAGCCCTTAGTAGGAAGACAGTGGAGGGGCGACTAGCGCTGACGTCACGGAATCAACTCTGCTCCGCCCCATGGCAGACCTGTGTATATTAGGGCTGGCAGGAACCGTTAATTTTGGAACCGCAGGTTCTGGTTCCATAGACTCGGAATCGTTGGAACCGGTCCGGAACCGGTTCCGGTAATTTTAAAAAAAATATATAATAAAAATATAGCAAATAAAAAAATACAAAAAACTTATAATTAAAAAATATATATATAAAAAAAAAAAAAAAAAAAATCAGCAAATAAAAAACATCAATAAATATTATAAAAAATAAGTACATATAAATAAATAAAAAAAAATATACATTAGATAAAAAAAAAAAAAAAAATTATATATATATATATATAGTATATATATATTTATGTATATTTATTTATAGATAATATATAACTATATTTATATAATATGTAAAACATATATATATATATATATATTTATATATATTATATATATATATATATATATATATATTATAATTTAGTCTTTGCGGTACGCCACAGCCTATGAGTCATATTACTAATACAAATACAAGCTTCATTTAACTGAGAAAAGTATCCAAGTTACACAACACCTGTGCCGTTCACGTTGTCCACATTTCGTCTCTACCAGTTGTCCACATTTCATGGCATGGCATGGGGGGGTGGGGGGGCATTCAGCCATGCCCCCCCCTTTTTGCAAAGAATAAATAATAATAAATAAATATATTCATCGAACGAAAAACATTTTTTAAACGATTTTTTTTTATATCCTTGCCAGTATATAACTTAGTTATATTAAAGTATTCGTCCAGACTCATTTTTACTTTGCATAAGTATGTTGAATGTTCATTCAAAATACCTACCTACCTAATCCACACAAAAAAGATCATTTCTTCGCCTTATTTCCGTGAAAACACGACTTTTGTATAACCGTTTTGTTTTGTTTGGCCCCCCACTTTTCAAATTTCTGGGTACGCCACTGATAGCTACCGTCAAGTCATGTAGATTACTGAGGAACCGTTAAGGCGGAACCGGTTCCAGAATCGGAACCAGTTTCCAGCCAGTCGTGGTGGAACCGTCGGAACCGGTTCCAGAACCGGTTCTCGCCCAGCCCTAGGGCCATATTCAAGAATTTTTCTCCACCCGTTGTATCGGTTTTTGGTATACAAGAATCAAAATACGACGCAACGCGTCGAGCTCAGGGGTGGAGGTTTGAGTCAGCTGATTGGCGACAACTTGCACATCCCCCATTCACCCCGCTCTCCACTTATTCCATCGTATTTCTTCCCAGACCATTACAGGAGTTTTCAACACAACCGAGTGACAGCCATACACTGTGAATGCACACGTGTCATCATTAAGGTAAAATCAGGTCCAGGAGGCCTTATATAGGTGTGTTAACTTGTGAGGAAGCCGGGCGGCGGCGGGAGAATGGAGGTGGCCATTGTGTGGAGCAGTGGCGGCGGGCCGTTCAAATGTACTCGCAAGCATCACTCAGGCCAATTTTTTCTGCACCAACGCCTCAGACAAGTGGCGAACACTAACTTAGCTATTATTTTAATGTCAGAAATGATAAATTTCACTAGTAAAATGTATTAGATATGTATAAAACAGTCAAAATACTGATGCCGCTTTGGGCTCGCTTGTGTTGGTACGCCTGTCAAATATCCACCAGTCGGGGCAGTTCTTGTAGATGAGACCAGTGGAGGTACGACGGTGGAAAATCTCCACCGGCCGGGATTTGACGAGCATTCTTGAATATAGCCCCTAGTGTATATGGCTTTGGTGCTGCCAGTCAAATACCCTAGCGCGTATACCAATCTGTAACAAAGGAAACACTCTAGAGCAAATATATGTACTTTATGAAATGTGTCTTGTGATTCA
>JACEEZ010024017.1:0-10912 GCA_016584305.1 Chionoecetes opilio
CCCCTCTCAGCTTACACGGGGGCAGCCAGGTGTCAGCCAGGGACGCCCTGGCGGGGAAAATAATCCCCCAAGGGGAGAAAGGTGAAAGCCGCGCCCTTGGGCGTAGCTTAACCCCACAGACACAAACCCCAGCGAATATATTTAAGACACAGCTAGCCCACCCAGGGATAAAGAATAAACTCACTCATCCCCGAAAAACCTTACAGAAGGTTTACGAAGATAAATGGGTAAAAAACTTCCATACACCCACGTAAACACGAAAAAATGCAGGGGCTTCCCATAGGCCTGAATAGAAACAACCCCTGTTACAGGGACACGCAGCAGGTGTTGACGTTATGAAGGAAAAAAAAGAGAATGAGGCCCCGAGCCGGCGGGGGACACCCGGCCTGGGTCAGAGGGCCCGGGCTTTGCCAACGTTTTTTTCTTTTTCATTTTATCTATGTGTGCCTGGTTTGTGAAACCCAATGTTGGTATTGGTTGCCTGAAAACCCAGGTTTTTTCCCCTGGGTGGCGTTTTTCCTATCCATAGTTTAGTGCATAGCTCTAAGGGGACCTAAAAATACAGTTTTGAGGATTCTTGTAATTTTTTTACTGCTTCTAATAGTTTTTTTTTCATAAAAAAGTTTTAAAATTTCTTTTAAAAAATTTTAACTTTGGTGTCTACGAGCATATAAAATGAAAATTATGCGTAAAAGAGTAATTATTTTCTCATAAAATAAACTCGTACATGCAATTCCCGATTGGAAAAACGTCTTTAGTAATATAGTATTTATAGGGACGAAATTTAGAGAATGCTTTAAAAAGAACGCTTGTTACCATATTCTTTATTCGCTAACAGTGAGTGACGAAAATTTTCGACGTGTACACAAGATCAAATGTGGAAGTTCAGGGCGAGGATTTAAGTGTAGCCCTGCAGGGTGGTAGTGGGGGCGTGGACCTGCAGCAGCAAGTGTTCAATGGTTTACGCGCCACGGGAATTTAAATTTTACTGGAAACACAAGCAATAGTTCGCACCCGTCGCACCGGGTGTTTACTTTATACAACCATGTACTTTGGTACGCGACCCCGGTTTATGTTTAAAATGTTGGATGGCAAAATTTCAATGGCTTTAAATTTTTTTCTTATAGAATAAAATCATACAACGGATCAAACTACGGAGGGGGTTTGCGAAAAAATCTAAATGATTTTTTCTTAAAGTGTTTTTGCTCGGAGGATACGCAAAGTAGTATAAGGTTTAAAGGAAGCGTAGGAGAAAATAAAAGATATTGGGGAAAACTAGGGAAATGGTAGAAGGATAGATCAATGAAAAATTTTTAAGTCACCAGAACAGATGAAGTTTATCCCAGAGTATTAAAAGAATGCAAGGGGTTATTAGGGGTCGTTAGTACACTTTTTTAGGAAATGGTTTTGTATAGGCGAGTCCTTAAATGGGAAAGAAAATGTAGTTCCCATATTTAAAAAGGGTGATAGAGGATTAATGTAAAGTATCCCCCCTTTATCTAAGTCAGGGGTAGGTAAATTTTTTTGGAATCATTATTGCAAAAACATTAGAGAGCATTTAGAAAAACTAGTCTGGCCCAATGATTCACAACATGGATTCCCCAAGGGGTAGGTCGATATGTCTCCCAAATTTATTGATTTTTCATAGGAAAGTTTATGAGACGCAGATAATGTAAGGATTATGATATAATTACCGGATTTTAGAAGGCTTTCGACAAAGTACCACACGAACTCTTAAAAAAGGTTAAGGTCATGGAATGAGGGGAAGGTTTCTTCGTGGATCAGGTTTGGGTAAGTGATGGCAAACAAAGGGTTAAAGAAAATAGTTTCTAAATCTGAAGGGGAAAAGGGTGACACGGGGTTTTCCCACAAGAGTCTGTTTTGGGTCCATTACTATTTTTTATTTACATCAACGACTTGGATAGTGGGATTAGCAGTGCTATCACAAATTTGCTGATGATACAAGGTAGGTAGGATTATTTAAACAAGTCTGATGTAACATATTGCGGGAGACTTAGATAAACTTAATAGTGGGTAGCAGAGCAGATGGAATTTTAAATTGATAATGCAGCGTTATGAATGTTGGTAAAAACTCTGGTAATAGTACACCATACGCAATGTATGCGAAAAGAGCAGGTGAGAAATATTCTGGAAATGAGGGTTAGCTCAGACCTCCGCTTTAAACAATGTATTGAGGCTAAAAAAGGAGTAATGGGGTTTGGATTATTACCCGAAGTGTTTAAGTAGAAGTGGTGAGGTTATTCTAAAACTTTATTTGGCTCAAATAAAAAACTCACTGTCCTAGACTATGCGATTTAGTTTTTTTGTCCCATATTTCAGGTGGATATAGCATTGTTGAATCATGCCCCGAGAAGGTGACCAATTATTCAAGGGTGGTAACTTTAGTTATGAAAGAGATTGAACTATTAAAAATTTTCACTTACTGGAAGCGCAGGGTAAGGGGCGATCTGATAGAAGTTTTTAAGGGGTAACGCAGTAAGGGGATTTAGCCGTTCGCACCGGTCGTAAAAACCTGTTCTTGGAATTTCATTAATCCCGAGAACCGGTTGTTAGCTTAAAACGGGGTTCTTATCTTTTTTCCCCATGGACACCTTTTACTTATAATTTTTTTGGGAGACCCTATAGATCTGTTTCTGGCTTTTGATAGCAAAAAACGATTAAACCAGATTTTATGTCGGGTGGAGCCCAAACCCGGGTTTTAAGACGAACATTAGCTATATTTCCCCCGTTATTTGGATTTTGGAAACTGGGGTCGCAATGAGGAAGGGGAAAGGGGGGTGGCACACTGTTCGAAAATTTTGCTTAATCCCCATTTCTGGTAGGATTTTAGGGGTTTTTTTTAGGCTGTAGTTATTATTTTTTTAGTCAAGCCTCACGACAAAGGGAAAGGTGATCTTAATATGTCAAGATCATTTGATAACCGTTTTTAATCTATAAATTTTTGCCATATATAGGGATAGGGCCGCGAACAAAATAAGCCCCAAAAGTTTTTGATGCATTCTGATCCCTGTAGTTATTGACAGCAAATTTTAGTGCGAGGGTGGGGTCAAATAGTACAAAAAGTGGAAGAGGCAAGGCTGACATGACGAAAATGACTGTGGTGAGAGAACCTGTTGTTAGTGAGACCTTAGTGAGAGAACCTGTTCTTAAAATTTTTGAATCCCACCACGGGATAAAGGGATATAATAAATGGAGAGGTAGGAAAAGTTCTTACGGCTAGTAACCAGGGTATAGAACAAGAAGTAACGGATTCAAGCTGGAAAAGCGTAGATTTAAAAAGAAATAGGGAAAAAACTGGTTCACAAATAGGGTGGTAAATGATTGGAATGGACTCCGTAGACAGGTAGTTAGTGCGGAGTCATTAGAGAGCTTTAAAAGGAGGCTAGATAAATTCATGAATAGGGAAGAAAGGTGGATGTAGGTAGTGTTAAGTAACAGGTACTACCTCGTGTAGGTCTCACGGCCTCTTGTAGCTTCCTTATTTTCTTCTGTTGTTATAAGTGATGGTATACGTTTATCTAAGTTAGTATAAAATACCTCCAACCTCGGCGCTTCCACAGATTTATATATAATATATATATATATATATATATAAATATATATATATATTATATATATATATAATATATATATATTATATATATATATATATATAATATATATTATATATATTAAGTAGCGACCAGGCTATTAGTCCACTTATTAGTCCAGGCGACCAATCCACTGGAATGGACTAAAACAGTGAGCTGACCTGCCATCTGGTGGCCGTCTGGGAACCTCCCGTCAGTCCAGGACGTCGGGTCTCGGGGTGTCAGGCTAGAATTATATTTCATTATTCCCTACCAAACCAGCTACAATAGGCCCATAGACGCAGAAGCCAGAGGTCTCATGTACTAATATATTTACATTTTTTCCGTTTTCTCGTGCGGGCAACATGGGTGACTATTCATTTTTTCGTAAATCGGTTTTTTTCGTTTACTCCACATAAGAGCCCCTCTCAGAAATTAAGTTACTTTCATAGTATCATGAATTACTCACATACATACCCCATACACTTCAATCTCCATGTTAATCACAACCTTCGTATATATGAATGAATATCTGTAGTACATATTTATGTCTTATACATGATTATTAAGAACGTGATAAATATGAGGTACATCAGTATTGTTGTTCAAGTGAAGTATGATTGCAAGAAAGTTACGGCTCCAAGTGGCATAGCATATGTATATAGTAATCTCCGAAAAATGTATCAGGAAGATACGCTGCCAGACGTACGATCGCACGGGTGGCTTCCAAGGGAGGGACGGAGTGCTTGGGATAAAGAACACGTGTGATAGTCTGAAGAAAGTGTCGTACCTCAGGCATCAACACACTGTGGTAAACATTAATGTTTCTTATATACTTTGCTGGTATTCGTCAGTTGCATTTATATATATGTATAAATCAAGAAAGTTCTCTCTGAGTAGGAAAAGTTGTATATTGCTGGCCCTTCATCCTATAATAATCAGGAATAGTGGGCGTGCTGTGAATCATTTCACAAATGCTTATTCTACCATTAATATGTCCCATTTTCATTAAAAACATGCGAGAAAATTATCTACATATATTAATGTAACGAAAGAGCAACAGAAAAGGTCTTATAATAAAGCCCGCAGTTGTAAGTTTTTACAATGAAAAAATAGAAATACTGGCGTTGTGTGGCAGCCCCAGCTTTCAATGTCTATAGATCTATTAAGTGTTGTCATGGTCAACATAGGTTTATGCAAAATGAAAATATACGAGTTTTACATTATTCATGGCGTTATAATGAGGATTGCTGGCAAAATAGAAGCATTCGACCACATGTGTCCTACAACATTCTACTAAATACTGTAGAGGAATGCTTCAAAGCGGGTGTATGTGTAAATAATACCTTCTCTTTGCATGCATGAAGGTAATATTTACATATATACCCGCCTTGAAGCATTCTCTACAGCAGTGCTCTTCAACCTTTTTTTATGTCGTCCACCCGTAGTAGTGATTTGGTAAGAGCTGTCCACCACAATTTTTTTCTCTCTAACATTTCACTGCTCTAACAGTTTAAATCTTACTATATCATTCTACAAAATATATAGGTAGGAAAAGGCAGCTTCACTCTCATTTAAAATTTACAGTTTACATATTCTTCTGTATAATAACATATGCAGTCTAAAACTATAAATATACAAAGAAATATTAAACATACCTTTACATGGAATTACATAGCAAATGCATTTTTCTTCATGAAACTAAAGTAAAATTGCACCTAATATGCGTTATATTTGGTAATCCAGAAAAAATAAATATTTTCCTTCAAGAAACAAAAATCAGTAGCTTGGCTGCTGTTGCAATTTGTCTGCTAACAGCTTAAATCGAGGCATCAGACAATTTTCAAGTGCAACCCGCATAAGAGGATACAAATTCAGAATGGCATTCCTTTTCTATGCCTTGATTAAAACTAAGCTTGAAAAACTTTGCTGACATAGACATGATGTTGGCATCTGCACAAACATGGCTGTTGCCTTCTCAGCTTATTCCTTGTAGGCCTGACTTTCAAGCAGGACAACCCAGAAATGCAATGCATAGAATGGCCAAATGTTTTGAAAGCTGCTTTTTAAGAATAATCCACTGGAAGCTCCAATAGGGAATCAGAATGATCAGTTCCATCATGTGGAAGGTCTGGGGGTTTTGGAAATAGAAGTTAAGGTTTTTCTGCATCAAAGTCAGATGTCTGGTAATCCAAGGGGACATTCGTACTCTCCAGTGTCTGCTCTGCTGTCTGCATACCATGTTCCCAGCCACTGCCAGCCAGCCATCAAAGACTTAAAAAAAAAAAAAACTCTTTTCTACATTGCTTTTAAATTTGTATACCTTCAGTTTGAATCAATTTATTTTCCCTATACTTGTAAAAATATCCCACCTTTACCTAATTTTATATCATAAATTTATTTTCCCTATATCTATACCGACACGTGGGCATGATCTTGTCCACCCTCCTGTCCACCCCAAGACAGCCGTCCACCCCTCACTCAGTCTCGTCCACCTTTAGGTGGACCGTCCACCCAGGTTGAATAGCACTGCTCTACAGTATTTAGTAGAATGTTGTAGGACACACGTGGTTGAATGCTTCTATTTTGCCAACAATCCTCATTATAACGCCATGCATAATGTAAAACTCGTATATTTTCATTTTGCATAAACTTATGTTGACCATGACAACACTTAATTGTAGCTGGTTTGGTAGGGAATAATGGAAAATAAGTCTAGCCTGACACCCCTAGACCCGACGTCCTGGAGCTGACGGGAGGTTCCCAGACGGCCACCAGATGGCAGGTCAGCTCACTGTTTTAGTCCATTGCGCTGAATTGCGCCTGATGGTGGGGGTGGGGGGCGAGCGAATTGCGATCCTCGATCTACAGCTGGGAGGTCCGAGAAAACTTTCGAAAGATGAGCAATTCTAAGAGCATTTTGAAACCATATTCAAAACTATATTTACGTAATTTATTTGATTTGGCGCCTTCCTTATGATTATGAAAATTTTCGAAATATGAGCAAATATACTGTACTATATATAGGAGCATTTTGAAGCCACATTCAAAGCTACATTTTAGTATTTAGATTTGATTTGGCGAGGAAGATTTGGCGCCCCTGAGGCAGTTTTATTTGATGCCTACATGAAACTGATGCACCCGTGGCTGCCAAACGTACGACTCAGTGTTGTTGTTGTTTATAGATCGTCACCTGTAAACACAGGTCGGTAACATGGGCCCTTACGCCTGATGGCGGCCCATAGGTGAAGATCGAGGGACAATGGGAGGGGGCGCAGCACTTATGGGCTGCGCGGCGGGGAAGGAGGTGGGAAGAGGAACCGTGGGGGGACACACATGGCCCGCTGGCACGGGGGTTGGCGTGTTATCCCACCATCAGCTCCTTGCGCGGCGACTGTTGGCTTCCTCTGCGTACGACTCATTATGGCTCAGTTCTTATATTCCTCCAAAGACTCAGGCCCGTACCGAGTCATGACGGTAGGCGGTAGAACGACGAACGGCAGACCTTTGCTTACCATAAGACGGATAAAAAACCCTGTCATTTTGGAACGAAGAGCAGGGACGCGGTTGGCGGTCAAGGTTGGAGACACGGGTATCCCCGTGTCTTCACTCAACCTTCGATGAATTTTATTACATTCCTAATCTGGAGGGATTAAGAGATATGTTAAAAAAATTCTTGCCAATATGTATTTAAGTATAAGTATAAGATTATTAGGTATTACATATGCGGCAATAAGTGATTTTAGTGACAATAATGAAGGAGGTTCAGGATAGAGGGCTGGGTAGCGGCTTCAGCCGTCGCCATCATGAAGGTCGCTGCCAGAACCCGCCAGGACGGTTCTCTTACCGCATATGTTCACATGAGCGGTAGAGAAACTTACGTATACACGCCTCTACTGTTAATTAACTTCATTAAATATATATTTCATCAACTTGATAGCCGATCGCAACGTTTCTGTTGATGTTTTTGATGAGTATAAGGGCATATTCGCAGTATACACTATTTTAGTCGTACGGCTGGCTACGCAGTTTGAAGCAACACTGTTACCAATACATTGCCGCAAGCGTGAAACCTCAACCAACCTCAACTAGCGACTCTCGGTAACAAATCGAAGGTTTCCCGTTCGTCGCTATACCGCCTTCAACTCTCGGTACGGGCCTCAGTGTTGCCGGGGCCCCGCGCTATTCCAATGATCTGAAACTCGAGAAATGCCAGTGGTCGCTGGCAGTTTTAACTCAAAGGTTGGTCTACTGTGTTTTGGCTCCGCGAATAATATTTTTCATAAATTAATTTCGCGATAAACATTGATGCACCGATCTGAATACCAAAAATATAGTTTCTTCTGTTGTTCTACTAATTATATGGATGACATGCATTACGATGGAACGTTCTATAATAGCAATTTAATGCAAATTACTCGCCTCGAGTAGCAAAGCTTAATATATTTTTTACATGTATATTGTGGCATGTAAAATTTGGGCGATGTTCACACTGTTTTCTAAGACAGTACTGCTGCGTCTGGCAAACGCTTGTCAAAATACAATGAGCAATGCCTTGGAAAATCGAAGAATAAAGAATGCCGAAATCGGCTTGTTGCTGCGACAATGTAGGTTATAATTGTGGAAGCGACACGCCGCGGCGGGGAGTGGTGGGCGGGGAGATTGTGGCGGGAAGATTGAATCAAAACATTACGACTTCACGCGTCGACTCATTGCACTTCCAGGCTTTCTATCTGATTGATACACAATAATGACAGGAAAATATGACTGCCTAGGTATAGATAGCTTCTAAACATTCGTTATTGACTATATAATATCATAGAGTAGCATTTACCTCGCCTCCTCAACTATAACCTCCTTAGTTATTTGGTTATATACAATGTTTTACAGAATCAGGCTTCTATACAATATACATATAGAAGAAAATCGTTCTTAATATTATACTTTTGTGTTTTAAGTGCAGTGGAATAAGCCCATATTTTGTTTTCCAGTAGACCAACTTATTATCAAAAAAGTGAGTTAAAACTGCCAGCGACCCCTGGCATTTCGAGTTCCAGTTCTCTCGAATTGAGGGAGATGGCACGCTGTGACTGCTATGTTCCATAGGCGAATTTTGGTGAGGAAGCCGCAAGAAGCCTGGCTTCTCCCGGCTTCTCTCTCGCTTGCGTGCCTCGCCAGAACGGCTGACAGTTGCCAGCTTCTGGTCGGAGCTCGCCCGCTCGGCGCTCACAGCTGATAGCTGTAAACAAAACAACCACACAATGACGAAGTGTAATCTTCAACTCATATTAATCACTCGGGATCGAACTCGGGTCTTCGAGAACGCCACTCGGTGACGCTAACCACTCTGCTACCGCCTCCTCAAATATGACTCAGGAGTCTCGTTTTGTCTTCAAACGTCAGGGGGACAATCAGCAACATACTACCATCTTGTGAGCACTGTACATATGGGAGGTCCGGGTGGCGAAGCCCCTCAGCCGCTGGAGAAGCAAGCATATTTGTAATGTGAGTG
Organism: Chionoecetes opilio; assembly: GCA_016584305.1. Lineage (NCBI taxonomy): Eukaryota > Metazoa > Arthropoda > Malacostraca > Decapoda > Majidae > Chionoecetes > Chionoecetes opilio. The sequence continues at coordinate 9,103 of JACEEZ010024017.1, forward strand.
TAAATGTATCATGTATGCACAATTCAAGTACAATATTTTATTGTAAAAGGCTCTAGAGATACAACTTTTTTCAATCCTAGTTTATTAATAGTTTAGCTGAGAACCATTCCATGAAAAAACTATAAAGTTAATTTTAACGTTTAAAGTGGGGGGAACAAATGATACCCTGTCCCCCGACTCCAAAATGTGGTTGGCACATTGAATTAAAACTAATCTTAACCAGTGCAAAGAATATAATAGAAGAACTGTAAACAAAAAAAAAACAGGAATTACCGCCTTCCTAACTTTGCGTACGTCAACAGTCAACAATATAAATCGCAAAAGGAAAAGGGGAAATATATATATATATAATATAATATATTATTTAATATATATATATATATATATATATATATTATATTATATATATTATATATATAAAATGACTCGAGTATGTCTCTTATATAGAAAATTACCTTGAAATATAGTATAATTGATTAATCAGTCAGATGAGAAATTACTCACAGTATCATAAGACCTCAACATTCAATACTGCATAAAATAATGTAAGATTTTGGCCTGAGAAGGAAATTTCTAAGGAAACGCAAAATCTAAGGAAATCCAGTTCTTTTAGGAAATTTATAGAGATATGTAGATTAAGTTAAATAGCCAGGTCAGCTGAAAATAAACATCTTATTTTCCTTTGACAAAATGACCATAGAACAAATTATAATTATCGTTGCTAATTTCTTATCATATTCATATATATAGCATCTACCGCAGCAAGGATATTGGGGACTGGGGAGGAGGGAGGTAGAGCGGACGGAGGTGGCGCATGGGTGGTGGGTGGCGACGGGCTGGCGGGAGTCGCGAGACAGGCGGGCAGAGCTCTTATTTATAATGACAAGTTCAGTTCCTGTCCTGCTGTCTGATAAACACCTTTAGCGTGTCTGGGATTCTGTTATCATCACTCAGTAGTATTTGGTGCCTCATCCAGCCATTTATATAGTGTATTTAGCTTCAAGAATTTCATGTTGTTACAAGTGTGTGCACTGTGCAAACCTTTATGATAATAATGCAACTCGAAAATTATATTACGGAGTGGATTCCATAGTGTCGTAGACGGTTTATATTGTGTATGGAATACTGGTGCAGCACCCTACCCGTATTCCTGACCGCCTTGGAGACACGCCCAACATTCTTGATCTTTTTCCATAACTACTAACCCTTCTGCTTACTCTGTGAAAAATATTAGAGGTGGGCATTCCGCAATTTTAGTCAGCAATTCCGCAACTTGCGGAATGGTAATTCGGTTGCGGAATTGCGCAATTACAGATGCCTGGAAAAATTGCGGAATTGCGAATTGCAGACCGCCAAAATTTTAAAGCGCAATCGCAATAACTTGCGGAATGGGTAATTCGGTTGCGGAATTGCGCAATTACGGATGCCTGAAAAAAAATGCGGAATTGCGGGTTGCGGACCGCCAAAATTTTGAAACGCAATTGCAATAATTGTGACGATTACCACCTTCAAATGGCAAGTGCCCGCGTGAACATAAGTTTCCACCAAATATGGTGGAGATGACACTGCCAACTGCCAATGAGCCGTGTTTTTGTCGTCCAAGCACCGTCTTGGATTACGAAGACCACTCCAATAACACTTGCTGAAATGTGTGTTATACTGCTTTGTGATATTGTTTGCAATGTTTTGGACTGATTATTATTGCGGCCCCTACCAAGCTTGTTGTGTTTTTATCGCAGAAACAAACCAATCCCGAAATTTTCTAGTATTGTAGCTAGTGTAGCACATCACACCAGTCAGTGCGTTGTGG
>JACEEZ010024018.1:12500-27500 GCA_016584305.1 Chionoecetes opilio
CTCGTATCACTCATGGATGTCGTGTAGTCATTCTCGTCTCCCCTCCTGCCCCGCCCCATCCGGTCCCCCGCCCGGCTGTTTTAGGGGAGGGTGTCAAAAAGCCACGTGCGCCCGCAAGGTGGACCCAGCTGTGGCGTATATCCCCCCCCTCCCCCCCACTAATGTCTTACAGCGTATTGCAATGATTTCATGTTTGCCGCCTCGTTGCCTCGTCGGCTCGTGTCTCATGTTGTGTTTTCTTGTGTTGCAGCGTCGGTGGGGAGCGTGGAGGAGCAGCCCAGCCCGGCCAGCGTGGCGGACCCTTCCTCCCCCGCCGCCCTCCCGCTGCAGGTCACCCACCACCACCTCCACCCCACCCCGGCCTCCACCCCGGTGCACCAGGAGACCGTCAAGCAGGAGATATTGGAGGTAGTCGCCAGCCCCAGACTATCTTCTCCCGTGGGACTAGGTAGCCCCTGTCAGTCCCCGGGGGAGAGTGGAGGCGGCGACGCCACAATGTTCCCGCACCAGGCAGCCGCGGCTGCCGCGCCCGGCTCGGCGACGAGCAGCGGGGCGCAGGCGGGCGAGGGGCAGAAGGTGCAGGTATACCGCGGCTCTTTCACGACTGGGCCACAGGCGACGGCTCTCGGGGGCCCGCAGGTCACCACGCCCTCCCCCACCACCCTCAACGCCTGGCTGTTCCCCAACGCCCCACACGAGAAGACGGTGTTCACGCCGTTCTTGGGGTTCCTGCCACAGTCAGTCAGCAGCAGTCAGCAGGTGCTGCCCGACCCCACCGTCACCCTGGCGCCCTCCTTCTCCGGCTACGACGACAGACTGCCGGCTATCAACATCTGCACCTCGGACCTGCTGCCGCCCTTCGACACACAGCCGACCGTGACGCTCAAGCAGCCGCAGACCTACCCGCCCTGCCCTTCCACGGCTGTCGTCACCACGGCGTCGGTGGTCACCGGCCAGCTGCAGCATTCCCCTCAGCTGCCTCTGCCCGGCGCGCCTCAACAACCCCCTCCCCCACCACAGCCGCAGCCGCAGCAGCAACAACAGGCGCAGCAAGCACAACAGCAAGCACATCAACAAGCACAGCAACAAGCACAACAACAAGCACAACAACAAGCACAACAACAACAACAGCAGCAACAGTTGGCGGGAGCGGGAGCGTCACAGGTGGATTTCGGGCGGGGAATGGTGGCGGGCAAGTTCCAGTACCAGTCACAGTTCCCGCAAGCGTTCAACGTCGGGGGCGTGACGGAGCCCGTCGCGGGGCCCTCGGGCGTGGTGGTGCCCAAGCAGGAGCCCGTGTACCACGACGCCGCCAGCCTGGCAGAGTACAACCAGTCCACCAGCAAGGGCCACGAGATCTTGACGCAGGTGTACCAGTCCACGCAGCTCCCCCTCAAGCTGATCCCCGTCAAGCCGCGCAAATACCCCAACCGCCCCAGCAAGACGCCCGTGCACGAGCGGCCCTACGCCTGTCCCGTCGAGAACTGTGACCGTCGGTTCTCCCGCTCCGACGAATTAACGCGACACATCCGGATTCACACGGGCCAGAAACCCTTCCAGTGCCGGATATGTATGCGGTCCTTCTCGCGCTCCGACCACCTCACCACACACATCCGCACACACACGGGCGAGAAGCCCTTCTGCTGCGACATCTGCTCCCGCAAGTTCGCGCGCTCCGACGAGAAGAAGCGACACGCCAAGGTGCACCTCAAGCAGAAGTTGAAAAAAGTGAGTGGCAGCTCGCCCGGCGTCGCGCCACCGCCCCCGAGCAGCAGCGTCGCCGCGCCCCTGCAGCACCCACCGCAGCACCTACAGCAGCAGCAGCAGCAGCAGTCAGCACAGCACCAGCAGCAGCAGCAGCAGCAGCAGCATGTGGGCACGAGTGGTGTCGTGGTGACGACGGTGTGAGCAGCTCACTCACTACACATTCTCACCTCTTCATAAGACATTTTTTACAAGCTTTAACTAAGCTTTATGGGCGGGTCGTGGCGGTGGGCATGGTGGGCGTGGGTGGCCTCCCCCCGCGCCCCTGTAACTACTTTATTAACCAGTAACCCGCCGGCCGCCCGCGACCCCGCCCCACCCACCCACTATATTTGTATATTGAAGTGTGGGTGAGCGTGGGTGCAGCTCCCCCTGACCCCGCGTCCCAACCTTGACCCCGGTGCCCCGTGACCCTCCTGTGCCACTCTTGCCGTGCCATATCCTCACCGTGTCAAGTGTCAGTGCCATCCCTCCCCTCCTATCCAGAGCAGGGGGACCCGCGCCCTGCGAGTCCCCCCGCCACGCCCCCGGCCAGGTGATGACGTCATGGGCTCGCCAGCAGCAGATACATGTGGCATCTGAAGTCACCAGACGCCCGCCAGGGGTTCGTGACATCCCTCGGCCCGTGACGTCCGTGGTCTGGCTGTGAAGTCATTGGTCAAGTTGCATGTGACGTCACTGACCCGGCTGTGCGCCTCACACGTTGTTTTCTAATATTCGGATGCCGTGTGATGTTAGGATGTGATTTGTGTTCCTCGTCTTCACTGTGTCTTTAGCTGTCGACTTTAATTTATATTTTTCTACGTGAGAGTAAACGTACGGAAGCTTGAAAATTATTGCACAACTGAGTCCCTGAGCTGGCTTCTGCCTCCTCTTTTCTCTCTCTCTCTCTCTCTCTCTCTCTCTCTCTCTCTCTCTCTCTCTCTCTCTCTCTCTCTCTCTCTCTCTCTCTCTCTCTCTCTCTCTCTCTCTCTCTCTCTCTCTTACCCTCCGGGGTCCTGATATCTCTATTGTCTTTTCTTCCCCTCTGGGCCCCGGGCTGCCCCCTGGTGGCTGCCTCCCCTCGGGGGACGCTTCCCCCATGATCGTGGTGGACGGTCCCCAGGGGTGACAGCTGCCAGGGCAGTGGCGCCATCAGACGGAGGCTCCCCAGGGCGCCGCTCCCCCAGGTGGTGTACCCCGGCAGTGGCCGTATGACCATGGTGACCGCCAGAGCAGCAGCCCTCATGGCCTCAGCTGCCATGGCCAACACGGCCATGGCGGCGGCACTCATGTGGGCGGGCCTCTGGCGTGCGTCCTTCATGGCCCTGAGGGTAGCGGTCCCTGAAGAGGTGAGCCCTTGAGAGAGGCCCCCATGGCGGCCCGCAGAGGGAGGTCCTCACGCCCGTCGTGTCGACGGTCCAGGGTGGCGCAAAGATGGTGACGAGCCTGCCTGCAGGGGCCCCGGCCCGCCCCCCCGCCCCCCCCCCCCCCCTCAGGCCGCTATATTCCCAATACTCGCCAAAGATCTCATTTAAGCATTTCCTCGTAATCAAAGTCCCATGTGGCAGCCGGGGACCCGCCGCGGGGCTCGTTGCCAAGCTTTGGACTTAACGGTACAAAATCGCCTTATGACTCTATATGCCTGTGAGTTCTTGATTCTGTGTACAAATTTCCGTGGGTGTGACGCGAGGCTGTCGGAGAGAGTAACTCCTTGTCCAGGAGCCGTGTGGACCCCGTGTTATGGCATCTGGCAATCGGTCATCTTTGTTGTTGTTGTTGTTGTTGTTCTTGTTGTTGTTGTCTTTCTGCAGGGAACGTTTTTCCAGTGTGTATATTCAACTTTTAAACGTTTAAATGCCTATTAATCCATTTTTTAATTGTGAACCTCGAGGCCTGTGTTTCCTCTCCGTTCCTCGACATCAAGCACAAATACCATACATATAGATATACAAATAATAAAATATATATATATCTAATCATCCAAATATATATAGATATAAAAATATATATATAAATCATTGTCACATTTCACGCATTAAATTTTTTCATTGGTCGCAGCTGAGAGCCACATCATTACATCATCACCATCACCATCATCATCACCACCACTTTCACCACTATCACCACCATCATCACCACCCACCACCACCACCACCACCTAAGCCTGCAGTATATGATAGTGTTTCATTGGACAATCTGTGTTTCAATGTTCACCCGTGTATAGAAAGAAACAAAGATATAAAATAAATATTAAAACACCTACATAAAAAAAAAAAAAAAAAAAAAATATGTTATTGTTTTTATTTTTCGTCAGTGATATAATGACGAGCCAGATTTCTTTTCTTTTTTCTTCTATTTTCGCCTCAGAAGTGATGCGAATTTTAAACGTGATACAATAAAAGAGAGATACAACTCTGCTTGACTCCGGAGCCGATGCCAGCGTGTGTTGTTGTGTCGTGTCCTGTACCCTGAGCGCGTGATGTGACTGCCCCCCCCTTGCCCCCCTGCCCCCCTCGCCCCCCCCGGCCACACTCTCACCGCACACACACGCCAAGACAAAACTACCACTATGATAGAAAGTACAGCAAGAAAAAAAACAGATTCCTCATCGTTGTATTAAGATCAATCCGACCATTGTAAAATTTCATCAGTATTTGTATAATATTGAAATTCATGCATTTATATATTTTTATGAAAATTTGTTTCTAATGTACTTTTTATCATATGAATAGTTTTTCTTCCCCTGACTGCTGTGAGGGTTTGTGCCACGCATATATATATATATATATATATATATATATATATATATAATATATATATATATATATATATATATATATATATATATGTATATATGTATATGTATATAAAAGAAAGGTTGTCAGAACTTTAAAAAGGAAGCATCGTGAGATACTGTTAATTGAGAGAATGTTATTTATTTACCAAAAAACTTTAAATGTTATAAAGTGTGTATAATATCCGTGTAAAATACTAATATAATTTTATGCTGAAAGATTACCTGGTTTTCTTCCCTACCTGAGTGTGCTGATGATGATGATGATGGAGAATAATAACCGCAGCAACAGTAGCAACATCAGCGGTTATAGTAGTAGAAGTAACAGTCGTAGTATACAGTAGCAGTGGCAGTAGTAGTAGAAGTAACAGTAGTAGTAGTAGTAAAGTATAATTAATGGAAGTCATGTACAGACACAGAGTGAGAGAGAGAGAAAGATAAAATAAGAAATAGAGACAGAACAAGAGAACTATTCAGTCTTTCAACGCAATATAAGCAAATGATCCAAATTTCATTGACAAAACTCCCTCCCTCCTTGTCCTCCACACCCCCCTTCCTCATACTCTCCTCCTCTCCCTTTCCTCCACCATCTATATTTGCCCTCTTGACTGCTGTGTGTGTGTGTGTGTGTTTGTTTTCCTCCTTGAAGTCGTTCTTATAGAGGATGTCATAAGGTCGTTTATTATATGCTAAAGGAACGACTAAAATATCAATAAAGAATGAAAAATAAATACAAGACCGTGGGTAAATCAGGTTGTTATTATTGTCATTATTACTATTATTATTATTATTATTTATTATTATTATTGGTGGCCCACATTTTTTGTGATGTTTGCATAGTTGTTTCTCTCTCTCTCTCTCTCTCTCTCTCTCTCTCTCTCTCTCTCTCTCTCTCTCTCTCTCTCTCTCTCTCTCTCTCTCTCTCTCTCTCTCTCTCTCTCTCTCTCTCTCTCTCTCTCTCTCTCTCTCTCTCTCTCTCTCTCTCTCTCTTTCATCATCCTTACAACTTCCTTTCTTTCCTCATCATTCTCTTGGTCTTTTATCCTCCACCTCTTCCTCCTCATCTATCCTTCTATTTACACCTTCTTAGTCAGTCCTCTTATGGTCTTATCTTCCTCCACCACCTCCTCCTCCTCCTCCTCACAACATGACATGAATACAAAACACATGTCTACTACCTGTACCCATCCTTGCATCGCACTATCCATCTGTACACTTATCTATCACTCAATCTACGTCACCTCTCGAACAAAACACACAAAACACATACATACACAAGCTACCTTTTACCGCTCAAGAAGAAAAACAAGTGTAAATCCGAGAGTAACAAATCTAAACGCAACTTAAAATGAAGACTCATAATATAGGTGTTGCAGGCTCTGAGGTGTTGCGGTGTTGTTATCTGTCAGTCAATCTAAGTCACCTCTCAAACAAAACAACAAAACACACATAAACAAGCTACTCACCGCTCAAAAAGGCAAACTAGTGTAAAACCGAGAAAAACAAATCTGAACGCAACTCAAACTAAGTCATATAATAAAGGTGTTGTAGTGTTGTTATAAATCAGTCAATCTAAGTCACCTCTCAAACAAAACAACAAAACACACACATACACAAGCTACCTTTTCCCGCTCAAAAAGACAAGTGTAAAACCAGAGAAACAAATCTCGACGCAACTCAAAACGAGGACGCATAATATAGGTGTTGCAGGTTCTGAGGTATTGCGGTGTTGTTATCTATCAGTCAATCTAAGTCACCTCTCAAACAAAACACCCCCTTACGGTACACTCAAGCTACTTTTAACCGCTCAAAAAGAAAAACAAATTTAAAACCGAAAGAAACAAATCTTAAAGCTGCACAAACGAATACTAATGGTGTATAATAATAATAAAGATGCATAATATAACATAATGAAGGTGTTGGGGTGTTGTGGTGTTGATCCAGTCTTACATCTGCGCGTCGTGGCTGTCAGGAGCAGGACATGTTTTAGCCTTATTAAGAGCGTCAGGGCAAGCACTGTTAAATTCCTGATGGCAGATTTACCATAATGTTATAGCCACCGAGGACTAAGACTGGTTTGACGGGGGTGGTGGGGAGGGGTGGGGTAGGGTAGGGGTGGTGCGTGGTGGTGATGCATGGCGTAGGTGTTGGGGGGGGGGGCTTGATTGTGTGGGTGGTGTGTGTGTTGGGGGAGAGGCTTGTATGGAGTGTGTGGTGTGGTGTGTGTGTGGGGGGGGTGGGGCTTGGTTTGGTGGAGTGTGTGGTGTGTTGGGGGCTTGGTGGAGTGGGTGATGTGTGTGTAGGGGCGCTTGGTGGAGTGGGTGGTGTGTGTGTAGGGACGCTTGGTGGAGTGGGTGGTGTGTGTGTAGGGGCGCTTGGTGGAGTGGGTGGTGTGTGTGTAGGGGCGCTTGGTGGAGTGGGTGGTGTGTATGTAGGGGCTGGTGGAGGGTGATGTGTGTGTAGGGCGCTTGGTGGAGTGGGTGGTGTTGTGTTAGGACCGCTTGTGGAGTGGGTGGTTGTGTGTGTGGGGTGCTTGGTGGAGTGGGTGGTGTGTGTGTAGGGGCGCTGGTGGAGTGGGTGGTGTGTGTGTAGGGGCGCTTGGTGGAGTGGGTGTGTTGTGTGTAGGGGCGCTTGGTGGAGTGGGTGGTGTGTGTGTAGGGGCGCTTGGTGGAGTGGGTGGTGTGTGTGTAGGGGCAGCTTGGTGGAGTGGGTGGTGTGTGTAGGGCGCTTGGTGGAGTGGGTGGTGTGTGTGTAGGGGCGCTTGGTGGAGTGGGTGGTGTGTGTGTAGGGACGCTTGGTGGAGTGGGTGGTGTGTGTGTGGGGGCTTGGTGGAGTGGGGTGGTGTGTGTGTAGGGGCGCTTGGTGGAGTGGGTGGTGTGTGTGTAGGGGCGCTTGGTGGAGTGGGTGTGTGTGTGTAGGGGCGCTTGGTGGAGTGGGTGGTGTGTGTGTAGGGGCGCTTGGTGGAGTGGGTGGTGTGTGTGTAGGGCGCTTGGTGGATGGGTGGTGTATGTGTAGGGGCGCTTGGTGGAGTGGGTGGTGTGTTGGGGGCTTGGTGGAGTGGGTGGTGTGTGTGTAGGGGCGCTTGGTGGAGTGGGTGGTGTGTGTGTAGGGGCGCTTGGTGGAGTGGGTGGTGTGTGTGTAGGGGCGCTTGGTGGAGTGGGTGGTGTGTGTGTAGGGGGCTTGGTGGAGTGGGTGGTGTGTGTGTAGGGGCGCTTGGTGGAGTGGGTGGTGTATGTGTAGGGGCGCTTGGTGGAGTGGGTGGTGTGTTGGGGGCTTGGTGGAGTGGGTGGTGTGTGTGTAGGGGCGCTTGGTGGAGTGGGTGTTGTGTTGGGGGCTTGGTGGAGTGGGTGGTGTGTGTGTAGGGGCGCTTGGTGGAGTGGGTGGTGTGTGTGTAGGGGCGCTTGGTGGAGTGGGTGGTGTGTGTGTAGGGGCGCTTGGTGGAGTGGGTGGTGTGTGTAGGGCGCTTGGTGGAGTGGGTGGTGTGTGTGTAGGGGCGCTTGGTGGAGTGGGTGGTGTGTATGTAGGGGCGCTTGGTGGAGTGGGTGGTGTGTGTGTAGGGGCGCTTGGTGGAGTGGGTGGTGTCTGTGTAGGGGCGCTTGGTGGAGTGGGTGATGTGTGTGTAGGGGCGCTTGGTGGAGTGGGTGGGTGTTGTGTGTAGGGGCGCTTGGTGGAGTGGGTGGTGTGTGTGTAGGGGCGCTTGGTGGAGTGGGTGGTGTGTGTGTAGGGGCGCTTGGTGGAGTGGGTGGTGTGTGTGTGGGGAGTGTAGCGGAGTGGAACAAGCTATGGTAAGACAGTTATTTAATGGAGATGAAAAGTTGGTGTGGTTGTGTTTGTTTATTCTTTCTGTCTCTGTATGCTTTAAGAATGGATGTGGAGGGAGGTATAGGAACATGCTTGACTTATTGGTTACTTTATTTGCTAAAACGAGTATCTACTGTTGGAGTTAGGAATGGTAAAATGACGTTTCGGGCACCGCTGATGGAGTAGGTATTGACGAGAGAAAGTTAATGAACGTTGCTTTAGTTTCACGTTGAGGTACTGTATCTGTCATCAGGAGGAACAATATTTATTAGAAACACTACTTGACGGGTTAACCTCTATAGAGAAACACCATCATTTGTATAAGATTAGGAGCACCGGTTAACATTGTATACGGCCTTCTAAGCGGGTTTATGTGTGTTATAAAGGTTAAAAACACTTAACTTAAGGGAGGTCAGTGTTTTTTGGGGAAGGTAAATGTAATTATGCATCAACTTAAGGGGATAGTGTGTTAATATTTACTAAAGATCCTCTGACCTTGGCTTGAATTCAGACTGAGGTATAGGCAGCGCAGAGCCTACCTGGCCCTCCTCCCCCCTGTGGGCACCTGTGGGGGAAAAGTCCTGCCGTGGCGCTACGCTGAGGGTTATACTGCAGGGGAAGGAGAGGAGAAGAAAAGGGCAGAGAAAAAGAGAGGGAAAAAAGGGCAGAGAAAAAGAGAGGGAAAAAAGGGCAGAGAAAAAGAGAGGGGAAGGAGAGGGAAAAAAGGGCAGAGAAAAGGAGAGGGGATGGCGAGGGGAAAAAAGGGGGCAAGACAAATCATAGGAGTTATAACTAAACTTTACTTTTTTCTTGCTCTCTTTCATTCATCTCCCTATCATTTTCTTGCTCTCTCTCTTTTCACCTTCCTTTCATTTTCTCTCCCTCTCACCTCTCTCTCACCTCTCCCTTCATTCAGTGTCACCTCACCTTATTATCTCTCTCTCTCTCTCTCTCTCTCTCTCTCTCTCTCTCTCTCTCTCTCTCTCTCTCTCTCTCTCTCTCTCTCTCTCTCTCTTTTCATCTCTCTTATTCAGGTCTCTTCGCTCCTTCCCTCCCTCCTTGCCACCACTATATAGGCGCCCTGTATGCGTACCCTGTCACGCGCCCCTTCCCGCCATCACACCCGCCACACCACAAACATGTCCCGACAGGTTACGGCCGCTTTAGGAACCCGTAGTCAAGTCTTAAAAGGACGTAGACTCAACGCGATGTCCAGCGAGTGTTTGTCTTGGAAATGGACTCGGAGGTGCAAACTGTCTTCCGGAGAGACGTTTAAACGGCTGAAAAGGAAGTTACGTCCTTGAATCTTTTTTGCTTTTTTGTTTTTTTCCTCCTTTCCCTTTTCTTTTTTTCTTTCTCAGTTCCTTCCTCCTTTTTTTGTCGTTTGTTTAAAGGGATATGGATGGGCACACACGCTTGAAAGGTGCGCCGGCTAGCCTTGATGTCAACACGAAAGACGTATATGTCAGTTTGAATACACACCCTCCCACACACACTGCCTGCCTGGTCAAGTGGTTAGAGAGCCATTCTATGGTCAGGCGTTCGATCCCCGCACGCTTCCAGGGATTTTTCTTTGACTAATGTGGGCGGTTATTGTCCCCCTTGAGCAAGGGTGTGTGCGGTGTGCTAGGTCACAACATTATATCCCACGACATGACTGATGATGATGATATCATCAAGCAGACCACCAAGCTTCTTGTCGTGGGAAATACTCTACAGAGGAAATTCTCCTACTGTAGCAGAGAGGTGAAGGTGGAGTTATTCAGGAGTCACTGCTACTTTATATACTGCAACTCGCTGTGGTCGCGGTACAAGGTGGCCACTATGAACCGCCTTAAGGTCTGTCACAATGACATCCTTAAGAGGCTTCTGGGGCTGCCCAGGTGGTGCAACTCGTCCCTGGCTTTCGCTAGGAACGGGGTGAACAATCTGGATGTGATCCGTCGACACTCCGTGTTCAGTATAAGGAGTAGGGTGGAGCTCTCTACGAACTCCATCATCACCTCTGTCAGGCAGAGCTCGGCCTATGTATGTGGACCTATACAACAGCGGTAGCTGGGTCTACTGTTTGTGCAGAATGTGGGGTAGCACAGGTGTCCATGTATGCTTTTCTATGTACTTTGATACTATGTCCCCTAATGTGCCTGTACTTTGTTCTTGGTTTTTGTTTTTGCTCTAGTACTTAAGTTTACTCCTTGGCTTGTTCTTATTGCTTTGTTTTTTGTCTGTATGCCTCTGGGCGAGAATAAAATTATTATTATTATTATCATTACCCAAAGATCGGTCACTACGAGTTCCAAGTTCTTTCCGCGAGTGTAAAACTGGCGATCGCGACTCCATATCGCATGGACAGGACCGTGGATGAATACACCAAAACACACACACACACACACACACACACACACACCCCACACACACACACACACCCCACACACACACACACACACACACACAACAAAACACACACCCACCACACACACACACACACACACACACACACACACCACACACACACACACACACACACACACACACACACACACACACACACACCACACACACACACACACACACACACACACACCACACCACACAACACACACACACACACACACACACACACACACCACACACACACACACACACACACACACCCCACACACACACAAAACACACACACACACACCCACACACACCCCACACACCACACACACACACACACACACACACACACACACAACACACCCCCACACACACACACACACACACACACACACCCACACACACACACACACACACACACACAACACACACACACACAACACACACACACACACACACACACACACCACACACACACCCCACACACACACACCCCACACACACACACACACACACACACACCACACACACACACACACACACACACACACCATTATATTCGTGTATACATTGTTTTTCTTTCTATTTACTTATTCGTGTTTATTAATCCTTGTTTTTATCCCTTTTCGTCTTTCGTTATCATCATTATTTTATTATATTTTATTTGTCATCTATTTTATTTATTTATTATATTATTTATCGTTATCATCATTATTATTATCATATTTATGTCTTCAGTGTCTTCAGTTCTGCGTTCTTTCCTCTTCCAGCCGGCAGCGATCTCCCACCAGCCTCCCTCCCTGCTCCTCCTTCCCTGCTCCGGTCGTCACCTCTACCAGGAAGAGGAGGAGGAGGAGGAGGGTGTGGGCAACGTAAAGGAGGAAGTGTTAAGGTAATTGGATAGGGAGTATAAGCAAGAGTTGTTTGGAGGTGCTGAGAGAGGAGAAAGAAGAAGAGGAGGAAGGAGGAGGAGGGAGGAGGAGGAGGAGGAGGAGGAGGAGGAGGAGGATTACATAGGATTACATAGGAATAACAGACACCAGGAGACCTATTGGTCCATAACGAGGGTATCTGCTGAAACTACATACTACTAACTATCAACTACTTGTAAAAAAACAGTTGGAAAAGGATACCATGTCCCTAAAGAAGATAGGAACATGGTAGTTTCGTAGTGCAGAAAGATAGAGTATGAAATATACTAACTACAACTACCACTACCACTACAACTAATTCGATCCGGGGGACTAAATATGAATTCGCAGGGCACTATCAATACCCATTTACTTTACACTGCGCGTCAAGCCTGTTTTTAAATGTAGTTATTGTGCTGGCTTCGACAACATTTGCTGGTAACTTGTTCCATCGCTCAACGACTCTCCCATTGAATATTTTTTACGGAGATCATTGAGGGCAACGTTGACCGTTTAGTTTTAAACCATTATTTCTTGTTGTCACTTTGAGTTGAAAGCTCGAATAGGTTCTCTTGATTAATAAAATAAAATCCTTTTAGGATCTTAAAGGTTTCTATCAAGTCCCCACGGATTCTACGATCCTTTAAGGAAAACATATTAAGTTTCCGCAGCCCTCTCTTCATAAGATGAATTTCGCAGAGATGGAATTTGTTTGGTTGCTCTTCTTTGCACTGATTCCAATTTTGCTTGGTCTTTTACGAACAGGGCGACCAGAATTGAAGGGAATATTCCAAGTGCGGCCTAACCAAGGACGTGTAAAATTTTGTGTCATTACTTTCGGAGTTTTGTGTTCAAATTTTGCGTTTAATAAAGCCCAACATCATATTCGCCTTTTTACTGGCGCTAGGCAATGCGGACTGGTTTTCAGATCATTACTGATGATGACACCTAAATCCTTTCCTGCTGTACTTCAGTTACGATTTATTTTTGCATTTGATAGTTATATTTGAGGTTATCGTTGCCTATATGCATTACTTTACATATATGGGAATTGAATTTTAATAGCCATTTATCACTCCAATCTGATAGTTTGTCGAGATCACTTTGTATAGTTCGCAGTTTCTCTAGTATATGCTTTACCGCCTAATTTGGTGTCTCGGGCAAATTCGATATCTTAGATACAAGTCCGCAGTCCAGATCGTTGATATATATCAGAAAAAGAGTAGGACCCAAGACCGAGCCCTGAGGCACCCCACTAGTAAAATCTAACCAATCAATGCTTCGCCATTTATTACTACCCGTTGTTTTTCGATTTGAAAGCCAATCGCCAATCCATGAACATAATTGCTCTCCTATGCCATGTGCCCTTAGCTTGGTCAAAAGTCGCTTATGGGGAACTGTATCGAAGTCTTTTTTGAAATCAAGGTATATTACATCCGAGGGAATTTTAGCGTCCCATGTTTGAATAAATGACATTAAAAAATCCAGTAGGTTTGTTAAGCAGGATCTCTTATTTCGAATCCATGCTGGAGTTTAGTATTGATTTTTCATCGAGAAAAGACACTATTTTATCCCGCAATATTTTCTCAAATAGTTTAAACAATCACAGACGTTAGACTAATTGGGCGATAATTACTTGCGAGGCTCTTACTCCCCTTTCTTGAAAATCGGTGTAACATTAGCTAATTTCCACATACTAGGAACATTTTGTCCATTAGCGATTTATTGAGGATAATCTTTAATGGAAGCGAAAGTTGACTGTGACATTCGCGAAGTAATCGGGTGAAAATTTCGTCCACCCCCCGATTTGGGCTGTGTCAAGTTTCTGCCAAATACTTTGAACTTCGTCTTCTGTTATCTCTCCTATTTCCAATCTATCACTTTCGAGGGCCCGCATACATGTTTTACTGGTTTTTGGTAATGGAGCTTCGTCTTCTTTAATAAATACCGCATTAAAGTAATCATTGGTACGAATGCCATGCTCTTTTATTATTTTACCAAGATGTTATTTTTTTCTTTTAGTGGCCCAATACTTGTTTTGAACGTTTTTTTTTACTTCGAACGTATTGAAAGAACCTTTTCGGGTTTGATTTGGATTCCTTTGCAATTTTTTCTTCATACTCGCGCTTTTTAGTCTTTATTAATCCTTTGCAACGACGTTTTACGTCATTGTATTCTCTAGAATCGCAGTTCGCATTTGATCGCTTGTAAACTTTATACGCTCGGCGCTTTCTGCCAATGATTTGTTGAATCTCATTTAGTCATTCCAACTGGGTCTGTTTATGTTATTCAGACGTTTTTCTTATCTGGGAACATGTTTTTCACCACACCGATTGGAGTTTATTTTGTGAAAAAATTTTCACAGTTTTCGGGGTTATTACCAATTTAGTAAAGGTCAATCCAATCAACTTCGCTTAGTACCCCGCTGATCTTCGGGGAAATCCGCTTTATTATAATTGGGAACTAATAACCGATTTTCTGTGAGGAGGAGGAGGAGGAGGAGGAGGAGGAGGAGGGGGAGGAGGAAGAGGGGGAGGAGGAAGAGGAGGAGGAAGAGGAGAAGGAGGAGGAGAAGGAGGGGTTGTAAGGTTAGCAGGTGGAGGAGGGGGTGGAAACAGGTGCTAAAGATAAGGAAAATGATAGACGGAATGAAAAGAAGGAAGAGGAGAAAGGAGATGAAGAAGAGCAGGTGAAATAGATAAGGGAAAAGAAGAAGGTAGAGTGTGATAACGAGAAGAGGAGGAAGAGGAAGAGGAAGAGGAAGAGGAGGAGGAGGAGGAGGAGGAAGAGGAGGAAGAGGAAGGGGGAAGATTATTATGCAGTGCAAGTTGTCAATGAGGCAGTGGCGAGTGTGGGCAACTTTTGGGCGACTTTGGTAACACTTTAACAACAAACAAAACAAGATAAAAAAAACTTGAATAAACTGATATTGTAGATAAATCAATAGGATCACGTTTATTAATTCTGCCTTTGTTTGGAGTGTGTGTGTGTGTGTGTGTGTGTGTGTGTGTGTGTGTGTGTGTGTGTGTGTGTGTGTGTGTGTGTGTGTGTGTGTGTGTGTGTGTGTGTGTGTGTGTGTGTGTGTGTGTGAAAGATAAGAACAACATCCTAATTCCTTTCAGAAACATGTATCCCCATATAACTACAATAAATATTAGGTTAAAATATCATCAAACATTCACTAAGCGATAACCAATAGTATAAAGCAGCACTATATCTCGTGGCATTGAGTTAAAAAAGCGTTCAACATTAACTTTACAAACCATTCATACCGTTTACAGCAACACAAACACTTTACAGCAACACAAACACTTTACAGCAACACAAACACTTACAGCAACACAAACACTTACAGCAACACAAACA
>JACEEZ010024018.1:35000-37500 GCA_016584305.1 Chionoecetes opilio
AATCTGAGGGCCGCTCGGATTCATATATATATATATCATATATTATATATATATATATATATATATATATATATATATATATATATATATATATATATATATAAAATATATATATATATATATATATATATATATATATATATATATATATATATATATATATATATATATATATATATATTATATATATATATATATATAACGGATCATATAGACTGGTTTATCAGTATATATGATATACTGTAATCTTCGTAAATGTTTGATCTATAATATTATCAAATAAAAAACTGTAAAACACGGTAAAGAAATGCCATTACGAGACTGAAGAAATATGCATTCACTTCAACTCTTCGCCATTTAAAACTTTGCGAGTCAACTTTTATCATGAAGGGTATCAATAGAAGCGCAATTTTATTAGCTTTCCATTGCTATATTTCGTTATCTGATAAATTAATTAGAACCATGCATAAATTAGCGTTAAATAAATAAATAAAATCATCAATCGGGTAATTTTCCCGATTGATGAGGTTATTTATTTAGTCAACGCTAATTTATACATGGTACTAATTCATTTATCAGAACACGAAATATATAGGTAAATAAATAACATCATCAATCGGGAAAATTACCCGATTGATGATTTTATTTATTTAGTTAACGCTAATTTATGCATGGTTCTAATTCATTTATCAGATAACGAAATATAGCAATGGAAAGCTAATAAAATTGCGATTCTATTGATACGCTTCATGATAAAAGTTGACTCGCAAAGTTTTAAATGGAAAGTTATGAATATTAAGTTCATGTAAAGTTCGCAAGTTTAAATGCTTCGAATTATAATATTACGTTCAGTTGGCATTATTTCCTATCAGTCAAAGTTCGCAATGGCATTCCGTTACGCAGTGTTCTTGTGTTTTTATTTGATATATTATTTTAACAAACATTTGACGAAGATCGTATATCATATATAGATTCCAGTCTATTGATAGTCATAAAACACCTGATATTCTTTGTTCGGGCGCTCCGCAGGCCTATGCACCCCGCATTTTCAAACTTGTCTCGGTCGCATCGGTACCAGTGTCTATGTGGTATAGTATGACTCATTTTTTTCAAGAATTTTGCTCTTTCTATTTTCGGTTCTAATTTTGATACAGTGAGTAGTTAACTTTTTTTTCCTGTAATTCTTTTTTTCCTTCATATTTTTTTGTTTTTATTTTTATACACCAAATTCTGATGCGTCACTATAAAATTCCTGCCTGCGCCACCACGGGCGAGGGCCAACCATCACAGCCCTCAAGTGAACCTCCAGGGCCTGCCATCCCACCCCTGGAGGTCACTGCCTAACAGGTGCTATAGGCAGTGACTTTTTTTAGGCACAGATGTAAAAAAAAAAACGCAACTAATTATTAACCCTCAGTGTGCACTTAAATTGATATATTGAGTGAGTGGTCACAATGAGGTGAAGGTAAAATGTTAGTTATAATTTCTGTGGGGCGCTGAGTGGTCAGTATGAACAAAATACTAATATATATATATATATATATATATATATATATATAAATATATATATATTATATATATATATATATATATATATATATATATATATATATATCATAAGTGATTTAGTAAATAACAGTATAGTCAATAACCTTGTAGTTGGTACTTGCAAAGTGTCTAGATAGGATGAAAATCTTATCTTATCTTAGTAAATAACAAGTGCTTTTGGGCCCTTCGGACCCATGGATTGATGTTTGTAGTAGTAGTATACATTAGACAACATGTGATTGCAAACTCCAATCGTGTTGTTGCTGTCGTTGGTCACTGGTCAAAGTGCCTCGGGGTAGACCACGTTCCGTGTGATTCCAACCCTTTGTGTTCCGTGTGATTCCAACCCTTTGTGTTCCGTGTGATTCCAACCCTTTGTGTTCTGTGTGATTCCAACACACACACCCACACACGCAAACAAACGGTAAGTCCATCAGTCTACGGAGTAAGTAAATGCGGCAAGACGTAACCGCAGAGTTTTTCCTGTAATCTAATACTCCTAAAAGTGTTTTTAGCCCAAACCCCCCTTCAAAATGATTCAATCGACATGGGACCAAGCCGCTTACCACTTACGATTTATTTGCGATTTTTTGGGCCTACTCTCATCAAAATTGAATTTACAGTTTCGGCTACCCAAAACAGACACACACACGCACAGACACACGGCTACTCCTATAGTATATTAGAGATATACATTTACTACCACAAAATGCTTTACTCTATTTTTGCAATATATGCAGAGAAAACATCACAATTGGTTTCGGATTTGCGGACTTGCGGTTGCGGAAGTGTGAGCTTCAAGAAAGTTGTGGACTTGCGGTTGCGGAACATAAGAATTGGGTTTGCGGATTTGCGTTTGCGGAAGTGAATTTTCGTTTGCGGTGCCCACCTCTGGACTATAGTCATCACAACCATCACCACAATCATCACTTGCACTACCTCATGTTACTGG
>JACEEZ010024018.1:45000-57500 GCA_016584305.1 Chionoecetes opilio
CTGCCCTAGCATGTCTCTCAAACTCGATGACGTCATTTTAGGGTGGCTGCCGTAACAACCTTTTCCCCTAACACACACACACGCACACACACACGTTGACGCAAGCCCTTTACTCTTTCCTCCGTCAGAAGTCCCCATTTGCACTATGCTCTTTTTTAGCCTGTGCGTACGTGCGTGCGGGGGCGTTTTGAACGGGGAAATACCAAAGGCTGGTCATTGATTGGCGCGAAAATATCTTCCCGCCTTATTGTGTTTTGTTTTTACTCCTCAACCTTTTGTTCGGTGACGCCACATTCATAACGCTTTCTGACGCCACTTTCGCTGAAGCCACTTCGCTGACGCCACAAGTTATGTTCCTGTATTTATCTGTAAGTGCTACACACACCACACACACACACACACACCACACACACACACACACACACACACACAACACACCCACACAACAAACACACGCACCGCGCACACACAAACACACCACAAAACACACACACACACACACAACACACACACACACACACCCAAAACACACACACAACACACACACACACCACCACACACACAAACACACCACAACACACACACACACACAACACACACACAACCACACATAAAAAAATTTTAACCTTTTTTTAATTTTTTTAATTAACCTTGTAATTAATTTACGAATATTATATTATCCTTTTTTTTTTTTATATTTTATATATACCTGTTACGTTAAGAAGGTTTGGTTTTTATAACTTGATTAATAACTATGATAACTTAATTATAAACTTTAGTATACTTTTATTAATTAACTTTGGATTAATAACATTATAATAATTAACCAAAAAACCCAACCCATCAGTTTATAAACCGGTTTTTTTTTTTTTTATAACTATTAATTATACTCAAAAAGAAAAAATCAAGAAACTTATGAAAAAATAGCAAATTTTATAAGGCTCCCAAACACCAAAACCTTGGCCCAGAACAATGTTTAAACACGTGGGGCAACACCAAGGTTCACGGCCAACAAAAACATAAACAATTACATAAATACAAAATACATTAAATACCATACAAAAACATTAATATAAAATATTCATGGGGAATAAAATAATCGAATATTAAGAAAGGGAGTTTTTTTTATTAAAACAGTTAGTTTTTTGTAATAATAAAATTGGTTTTTTTATGGACAGGGTTACTCCCAAGCCCACAATTGGCTCAAGGCCCCTTCAAAACCCATTTAAAACACTCGGTAACACACAAAGTTTTTTTGTTTTTGTTTCCCATTCCCATGTTATTATTTTAATTTTTTATTTAACTTCCTTTTTTAATTTTTATTTTTTTACTTCTTTTTTTTTTTTATTTTACCTTTTTTTTTTTTAGCCCTTAAACGATTATTTTAATTTATCCACTTTTTTATTTTTATTTTTAATTTTTATTTATTTTATAAAAATAAATCTTTAGTAAAAAGCCTGAGGGCTTTTTTAAGGGTTCCTGTTCCCCCTCAAGTGCCTGGGTGTGGGCGTGGGTGGGCCAAATTGAACCCTACTGGCCCCTTAGGCGCCGGGGTGCCCCGGGTTTTTTTGGCTATGGCCCCCCGTGGTGGGCGTTTTTTGTATGGTGGGTGGGGGGTTTCCCCCTGGGGTGCACGGGCGGCTGGGGGGCTAGGGTCCCCCCCATGGGGTAGAAAAAATGCAAAAAGGAAAGGCCGTAGTAAAATCTCACTGAGTGAACCTCAATATACGCCCCCCTTTTTTCGAAGCCTGGGCCCATCAATGGTGGGAAGTCCCCCCTAAACCTACCCCTTTTACGACTCTTTTTTTCCCCCTCCCCTTACCTTTTTGACTCTTTTTTTCCCCATCCAACTTTGACCCTACCTTGTCCCCAGCCCGTTCCCCCGAAAAACCTGAGCAACCTATCCACGACCACCGAACCTATGACACCCATAATGCCGTCCCGAACCGCTTCTTTTTAAACCCGCTCTCCAAATTCATCCGAACCCCGAAAAAAAAAAACCCATTTATATTTACACTTTAACCATTACAACCCCGTTTTTTATTATATTAAATTTTTTATTTTTTTTTATCCGTCCTAAAACCCGACGTTTCCCCCTCGTCCCACAGTTACTTTCCCCCTTGCCAGAGGGAGGAGGTTTTCGAAATGGGGGCGGGGTTCCAGAGGTTGGAGGGGGGGATTAGATGGGGAAAGCTTCTCATCCACCAGTTAACCTTCCCCTGGCCAGAGTGGAGGGGGAAGGTTAGGTGGTGACGGGAGGGGGGAGGGGGAAATGGGGGAAAAATGTCCCCCCCCCCTATCAGTTTTACCTTTTCCCTGGGCCCAGGGCGGGAGGGTCCGAATTAGACGGGGGGATGGGGAGGGAGGTTTTTTGGGTGGGGGGGGATCCTCGCACCCCCACGTCCCTTGCCCTATCAGTTACCTTTTTCCCTTGGCCCAGAAGGGAAGGGAAAGGTCCGACAACCGCCCCAGAGGGGGGTGTTTTGTTGAGGGGGGGTACGGGGGTCCGAAGCTTCGTAAAAAAGAAATAGCCTTAAAAAAGACTTGGGGTGGCGAATCGCCCCATCCCACCTTTTTTTTTTTGACGTTATTTTGAAAATACCCACACTTTTGACCATGAAAGCTTATTGGAGACCCAGCTGTAAGATAATCGAGAAAAAAGTTTTATATTTATTTTTAAATTTTTTTTATGCTTCTTTTTTTTTTTTTTTTTCTTTTTTTTTATCTCCCGCACGCGACGTTCCCCCCCCCTCCGTCCCCCAACCCAAGTTTTTGTTTTTTTTAACGTTTCCCGCTTTTGGCCCAGAAGGGGAAGGGGAGGTCCCGATGGCTGTCAAGGGTGGGAAGGGGGATTAGGGAAATGGGGGAAGCCTTCCATCCACCCAGTTGTTCCTTCCCCTGCCCGAATTGAAAGGGAAGGTAGAATTGGAACCGGGACTCGGGTGAGGGGCTGCGGGAAAATTTGTCCCCCTATCAGTTTTTTTTTACCCCTCACCCCGGACACCAGGGGGGGAGGGGAGGGTCCCCGATAGAACGGGGGGGATGGAGGGGTTGGGGGGGACAATTCCCCCCCTTTTCGCGCACCCACGTCCCCCCCCCCCCTTTGCCTATCAAGTTTACCTTTTCCCTTTGCCCCGAGGAGGGGAGGTCCGACAGAACCACCAGAGGGTTTTGTTTTGAGGGGGGACCGGGTCCCCGATCTCGTTAAAGATATCCGTAAAGAACTTTGTGCGGAATCGAAACCCATCACCCATTTTTGTTTTTTTGACGTAATTGAACCACCCAACAAACTTTTTTTCCCAACTGAAGCTTGGGAAGCACCAGGCCTAAAAGATACATCGTAGGAAATTATTATTTTTTATTACAATTATTTAATTATTATTTATTTTTTTTTTAATTTATTTTTTTTTTGATCTCTCCAACGACGTCCCCCCCCAATCCGCCCCATCAGTTTTGTACCTTTCCTTGGCAGAGGGAGGGAGGTCGAAATTGGGCCGGGTCCCAGAGGTTGGGAGGGGGAATTAGGATGGGGGAGCTCTCCAAATCCCCAGTTTGTTTGTACCTTTCCCTGGCCCCAAGGGGAGGGAAGGGGTAAGGTGGACGGGGAGGGGGAGGGGGATGGGGGGATGTCTATCCAGTTACCTTTTTTCCCTGGCCATGGGGGAGGGAGGTCGATCGAACCGGGGGGGGGAATGGGGAAAGGGGTTTGGGGGGGGAAAATCCCCTCTCACCCACGTCCTTGCCTAAGTCATTTTTTTTTTTTTTTTTTTTTTTTTACCTTCCCCTTGTGGCCCAGAGGAGGGGGTGGGTCCCCCCCGAACAGAAACCGGCCCAGAGGGTTTGAGGGGGGGGAAAAACGGGGGTTTCGCGAAGCTCGGTAAAAAAAGATATCCGGTAAAAAGGACTTGTGGTGGGGGAAATTCCGAACCCCATCACCCTTTTTTTTTGTTGAAACGTAATTTGAAACATACCAACCACTTTTTTTTACCACTGAAGCTTATGGGAAAAGCCACAAAAAAAACCCACTAAAAAAATTAATCGAGAAGTTATATTTTGGTACCCTCCAACCGAACTCCCCCTAACTGTTTAGACTTGTTTTACGCTTTAGGCCTCATTTTTTTTGCCCAGGCAAAAAACCCTGGGGGAAAACACCCTTTATTTTTCCCGTTGCGGTTTCTCCCCTAAAGATAGCTTCCCGAGAATGATGCCAAAACCGAGCCCCCGCCCCCTGAAAAGGGCGAACCGGCTACTCTTACACGGGGCCCTTGCCTCCTAAGTATGCCCCTTTGGGCCCTTTGTAATAAGGTCCCCAAAGGATAAGTGAAGAAGAAAGCGCCGGTACAAGTGGGTTAGTTTGGTAAACTTAGCCTACTCACTTCAAACCCTGAGGACCAACGAGTTTTTGTTTTTCCACTTCCTTTCCCCCTCCAGACTGAACATCAGTGATCCCCAGCTCCCCCTGCAAGTCCTCAAGGGAAGAGATCCATCCTGGTCTTCTAACTACACTACAAGCTAGCATATCCAAAATTCTGCTTAAAAAGCACATGGGTTGTTCGAAATCTGCCCAGCCAACAAACCTAAATTAATCATTAATCAACTTTGTGATTGTTGCGCAATGTTGTGGGGGGGGGGTGTGGTGCTAATTTGTTGTTGGTGGGCGGTGCTGTTTTTTTTTTTTTGTTTTTTTTTTTTTTTTTCTCGACCTTCTAGTCCCCCCCCCTTTGCTTTTTTCTCCCCCCCCTCCCTCTTTCCCCTGACACTTTGCCCTGCCTTTTTTTTCACCCTGGCCCTAGCAGGCAGGGAGAAAAGGGGAAGGAAGGAGGAAGTTGGAGGAACAGAGTTTTAGGGGAGAGAAGGGAGGAAAGGGTTGGCTGGCGTAAAAGGAAGGAATATCAATGGTGGAAGGAAAAACTACGAGAGAGAGGAAGAGGAGATGAAGAGAGAAAGTAGAGAGAAGAGAGAGAGAAGAGAGAGAAGAAGGAGAGAGGAGGAGAGAAGGAGGAGAGGAGGAGAAGAAAGAGAGAGGGAAGAAGAGTGTGGTTGTTTTTTGGATTGTTTGTCCCCCTTTGTAATACGAATAAATGCCCATGCTAACACGTGTGGAGGTTTTTTTTTTTTGGGGTGGTGGGGCCCCGCCGGGTTCGCACCTATTATGCCACCCCCCCGAGAAAGCCCCTTTCCGACTTTTAAACTGGCTAAATAACTGGGAAACGCTGTCCCCGACATGTTACTGCTTCCATGTACTTTTTTTTTTTTGTTTGGTCCATTTTGGCAAAATGTATAGGTTTTTTGATATGCCCAACGACAGGATTGGGCGCGGCCCCAGAAAAATTTTTTGTAAATGGAAGAGCCCCAGGGCAAGGAGACAGCGAGCCCGCGGGAGCCCCCCCTCTGGGTGGGTGGCCTCTGGTTTTGTTTTTTTTTTTGAATAACGCGGCCAGCAAACTCCCCGTTTGCGGGAAAAACTGGGTTAGTGGTTTTTTTGGTTGTTAACTGTGTCCTTGGTGGAGAGTAGCTGTTTGGTTTTGGTGATTGTTGTGTGTGGTGGGTGTTTTTGGTGTATACCATTTCTAGTTTTATTCATCTAGTTTTTTTTTAACGGGGCCTGAGGCAACGCCTCGTTAATGGGCCCCCCCCCGTCTCTCCCCAATAAATCACAACATTTTTTTTGTATCATTTACATCGCCCTTTTAAAGTGCTTTAGTAGGCCCGGAAGCCCCCAACCCGGGGGAGGGGGGTCCCAACAACGCCCCCCGGGCTGAACACCGGTACCCATTCCCTGCTGGGTGGAAACCAAGGAGACCCTCGGGTTTTTTTTTTTTTTAACGAAAACAGCCCATATGTTTTTTTTTTTTTTTTTTTCCGCTCCCCGCCCCGGGGATCGAACCCCGGGGACCCCCATTCTCGGTTTGTTGGACCGAGCGTGGCTTAACACTAACACCTACGGAAGTTTTTTATACCCTAACGTTGTGGTTTTTTTTTTTTTTTTTTTTTGTGGGTGTGGGGGGGTGTGTGGGGTGGTTGGTGTGTGTTGTTGTGGGGTGGTGTTGTATGGTTGTGGTGTGGGTTGTGGGGTTGTGGTTGTGTGGGGTTGGGTGTTTTGTGTGGGCTAATTGGTGGTTGGTTTGTTTTTTTTGTTGCATTGTTTTTCCTTTTTTTTTTTTTTTCTCGCCTCTAGTCCCCTTTGCCCTGCCTTTCCTCCTCCTCCTTCCTCACTTGCCCCTGCTTTCCAGGGCAGCACAGGCAAGGGGAGGGAGGGAAGGAAAAAGGGAAAGTGGAGGGGAACATAGTTAGGGGAGGACAAGGTTTATGGAATTTAAGGGAAAGGAAAAAGGGAATTGTAAAGATAAAGGAGAAGAGAGAGAAGAGGAGGAGAAAAGGAAGAGGAGAGAGATAAGAGATAAGAAGAAGAGGGAAAGAGAGAGAAAGAGAGAGAGAGAGAGAGGAGAAGAGAGAGAGCGGAGAAGGAGCAAGCGGAGTAGAAGAGAGGGGAGAGTGTTTTTTTTGGTTTTTTTGGATTTGTGTTACATGTTTTGAGAGTAAGGTTTTTTGCTATTTACTTATTGTTTTTTTTTTTTTGTTTTTTATTTTTATTTATTATTATTTTTTTTTCCTATTACGCGCCATTCCTCCCCAACCCACGCCCATCATGAACGGCGTTTTTTTTTCAGTACACACCCAAACGCCCTTTCCCTTTCCCTCTCCCCTCGTCAGCCACCGCCACACCAGCCCTCCAATACTTGGTCCCCGTGTTTTTTGACAATCGTACAAGTAACACAGAATTGCCCGAAATTCTTGGTCCACTTATGACAAGCTTTCGGCCCTTCGTCCCCCTTAATATTTTTGAACAAGGAAAAAAACTCTTCACACTTCACAAGATCTCCCTTTTTCCTCCAATTTTTTCCTTTTCCCTGCACAAATGACAGTTTTTTTCCCTAATCTTTGTCCAATGAAAAGTCCCAACGTACTCGTGGAAATAATTTTTTTTTTTTCAATGTTTTAATCCAAATAATTTACTTTTTTTGTGGCAAACCTTGATTTTTGGAAATATTTTTTCAGTTTTTATACCCAACATTTATTTGATTGGAAATGAAAATGGAAGAATAATGAAATTTGATCCCAATTTCAAAATCTTTTAGTACAGCTTAGTACACAACTGTAACAGTGAATTTGGAAGATTTGTTTTCAAGGTATTATAATTCCATATTATATACTTATTCTATATTATAAATATATTTATATATATATATTTATATGATATATTATAAATATAATTATAAGAGAAGAGGAGAGAGAGAAGAGAGAAAAAAGAAGAGAGAGAAGAAGAGAGGAAGAAGAGAAGGAGAGAGAGAGAGAGAGAGAGAGAAGAAGAGAGAAAGAGAGAAGAGAGAAAAGAGAGCGGAAGAGAGAGAGAAGAAGCAGGAGAGAGAGAGAGAGAAGATTAAAGAGAGGACAGAGAGAGAGAATTTTTTTAATTTTTATATATAATATATATAGTACTATTATATATTAATTATTAATGAGAAGAGAGAGAAGAGAGGAGAGAGGAGAGAGAGAGATAGAGAGAGAGAGGGAGAGAGAGAGAGAGAGAGAGAGAGAGAGAGAGAGAGAGAGAGAGAGAAGGAGAGAGAGAGAGAGAGAGAGAGAGGAGAGAGAGAGAGAGAGAGAGAGAGAGAGATTTAATTTATTATATATATATATATATATATATATATATATAATATATATATATATCTATATATATATATATATATATATATATAGTATATATATAATTTCCTTTATTTTTCCTCAGGGTGTCTCAACAATGAATGAACGTTCATGGAAAATCTGGATAGTTTCGTTGTAACAACAAGGAAGCAAAGTTGTAACACTGGCAGCAATGTAGAGACGTGAGATGGTGAAGATCTCCAAAAAAGCAATTTGTTAGTGTGACTAGAAACAACTTGTTCTGCGAACGTGATCACAAGATAAGTCTTGTCACACTGACAAGATCTTATATTGTCAACCATGACAAGATTGTGTTCGTCAACAATGACAAAATTTAACTTGTCTTCCATGACAAGATGCTTCTTGCCATGGAAGACAAGTCAAATCTTGTCATGTTGACGAACACAATCTTGTCATGGTTGACAAGTTAAGATCTGGTCAGTGTGACAAGATTTATCTTGTGATTTTAGACATGTTCGCAGAACAAGCCTATTCTTGTCACACTGACAACAGTATGTCTAGAGTGTGGAGGTGCTATGGTGTTGGTGTGGTTAGTGAGGTGACGGTTCAGAAGGCCAGTGGGTGTGAGGTATTGATAGATAGATATTATAGTTTTAAGGCGCCGCAACTGCTGTGTGAGGTAATGAGGTGATATGAGTGAAAGGTTATGGGTAGAGGTGATGAGGTGATATGAGTGAAAGGTTATGACTTATGAGTAGAGGCAATGAAGGTGTTATGAGTGAATGGTTATGAGTAGAGGTAATGAAATGATATGAGTGAATGGTTGTGAGTATAGGTAATGAAATGATATGAGTGAAAGGTTGTGAGGGTTGACTTGTACTGTTTAGCTACTCTCTCATCTTGTATTCCTACCTGTTAGTGGTAATAATAGAATATTCTTCAGTATTCTATCTTTGCATGTCTTTATGATATTCGCTTAAGACTGCAAAGACTCTTAAAGTTTTCAAGACTCTTATCATTATATTGCTACCTGTTAGTGGCTTATACTTACCTGTAGATGTACCTGTAACACCTTTATTTGATGAACTACAAGTATTTGACCTGAAACTTAGTGACATGATTTCCTGAAGTTCTTCCTCCTTACATTCCTTGATTCCTTTTATCCTGCCTTTCACTTTTTCGTATTCTCTTATTGACACTTTCCTCTTCCCTTTTCATCTTATTACCCTTCATGCTTCTTATTTACCCTTCTTTATTTATTTTATTTCCGTCTTTCTCTTTTTCATATTCTCTCATTTACACTTTTCTTGGACTTTGCTTATCATACTTCTTATTCACTGTTCTCTATTTCTCCTATTCCATCTTTCTGTCTTTCCTTTCTCCTCTCATTTACATCCTCCTCTTTCTACTTTTTTTCTCTCTTCTTAATTCTCTCCAATTCTATTCCATCTTTCTGTCTTTCCTTTCCTATTATTTACACCCGCCCCTTTCCTTCTCATTTTCCTACTCTTATTCTATATTTAACATAACCTTTACCTACAAACCAATCATATAACACTTCATATATGACGTCACATACGGGTCATAAACGTGTACTGCATACGCGTAATAACACTCGAGAGGTCAAAGAGCTTCCGTCACCCTCACGTTGACGCAAGCCCTTTACTCTTTCCCTCCGTCAGAAGTTATCCCTAGCACTATGCTCTTTTTTGCCTGTGCGTACGTGCGTGTGTGCGTGCGTGCGGGGGCGTTTTGCACCGGGAAATACCAAAGGCTGGTCATTGATTGGCGCGAAAATATCTTCCCGCCTTTTTTTATGTTTTGTTTTTACTCCTCAACCCTTTGTTCAGTGACGCCATAATCATAACGCTTTCTGACGCCACTTTTGCTGACGCCACTTCGCTGACGCCACAAGTTATGTTCATGTATTTGTCTGTAGTGCTAAATCGAGTCTTGAGTCTTGAGTCTTTATCTGTATTCTCTTTATTCTCTTACTGTCTTATATATAGGGACTGACAACTAAGCGGGCATTTTGTTACTTTTTTCCCCTTGGCCAGTCCCTTGTGATGTAAAAAGAAGAAAAAATACAAAAAAAGTTAATTTGTCGTGGGATCTAAATGTAGAGGGGAGGAGGATGTGTAAGTGGTTTTATTGTAAGTGGGAGTTGGGAACTACGTAAAGGCAAGTGGTGAGAGAGGGAGAAGGTGCTATGGTGTTGGTGTGGCTAGTGGGTATGTGTGTATGTTTAGTGGTACTCATGTGTGAGGTTTGTGTTATGATGTTTAGATAGGCACAAGTGTTGTGAGTGGTAGTGATGAAGTATGATGTATTTAAGTACATGAGTGAAAGTGCTGTTAGGGTATTATGTATTGTACTGTTTAGCTGCTATCTCATCATGTATTGCACTGTTTAGCTGCTATCTCATCATGTATTGCACTGTTTAGCTGCTATCTCATCATGTATTGCTACCTGTTAGTGGCTTATACCTACCTGTAGTTGTATCTGTAACACCTTTATTTGATTAACTACAAGTATTTGACCTGAAACTTTAGTGACCCGATATCCTGAAGTCCTCCCTGCTTACACTCCTTGATTCCTTTTATCCTACCTTTCTCTTTCTCATATTCTCTCATTTACATATTCTTCTTTTTCATATTATCTTATCTAAACTTTCCTCTTCCCTTTTCGTCTTTCTACCCTTCGTACTTCTTATTTACTCTTCTCTATTTCGTCTATTCCATCTTTCTGTCTTTCCTTTCCTCTCATTTACATCCTCTACTTATTTTCCTTTATTTCTACTCATTTCTTTTTGCCTCACATAACTTTTACCTGCCAATATATATCATACACAAAACACGTCATATAACACGTCACATACGGGTCATAAACGTGTACTGCATACGCGTAATAACACTCGAGAGGTCAAAGAGCTTCACGTTGACGCAAGCCCTTTACTCTTTCCCTCCGTCAGAAGTTATCCCTAGCACTATGCTCTTTTTTGCCTGTGTGTGTGCGTGGGTGCGGGGGCGTTTTGAACCGGGAAATACCAAAGGCTGGTCATTGATTGGCGCGAAAATATCTTCCCGCCTTTTTTTGTGTTTGTTTTTACTCCTCAACCTTTTGTTCGGTGACGCCACAATCATAACGCTTTCTGACGCCACTTTCGCTGACGCCACTTTCGCTGACGCCATAAGTTCCAATGTTCATGAATTTGTCTTTATCTTTATTCTCTTACTGTCTTGATTCTCTTACCGCTATATAGGGACTGGCAATTAAGTGGGCATTTTGTTACTTTTTTCCCCCTTGGTAAGTCCTTTGTGATGTTAAAAAAAATAAGGAAAAGATGTATTTGTCTGTGGTGTTAAATTGAGGGCGATGTGTAGGCGTTAGTATAGGAAATGATAGGAGTGAAAAGTTGTGAGTTGAGGTGATGAGGTGATTTGAGTGAAATGTTATGAGGGTTGACTTGTACTGTTTAGCTGCTCTATATCATCATGTATTGCTACCTGTTAGTGGCTTATACCTAGTACCTGTAACACGTGTATTTGATTAACTGCTTGTATTTGACCTGAAACTTAGTGACTGCATCCATCTCAATCATCAGGTAGTTAGTGCAGAGTCAATAGGGAGTTTTAAAAGGAGGCAAGATTATTTTATGGATGGGGATGAAAGGTGGATGTAGGTAGTGGTAAGTAACAGGAACTACCACGTGTAGGACTGTAGGTCTCACGGCTTGTAGGTCTTGTAGCTTCCTTATTTTCTTATGTTCTTATATTTTTATGACCCGATTTCTTGACTTTCTCTCTCCTCTCTTTTACATCCTCCTCTTTCTACTCTCTTTTTCTCTCTTCTTAATTCTCTCCAATTCTATTCCATCTTTCTGTCTTTCCTTTCCTATTATTTACACCCGCCCCTTTCCTTCTCATGTTTCTACTCTTATTCTATATCTAACATAACCTTTACCTACAAACCAATCATATAACAGGCCATATACGCGTCACATACAGGTCATAAACGTGTAGTATACAAATAACACTCGAGAGGTCAAAGAACTCCCTCACCTTCACAAGTTGACCTTTCACCTTTTCGACTTAATTAACATTCTTCTCCTTAATTGATGACGCCTCGTGACGCCAGGGTCTTGACGCATTCTGACGCCACGCTGACGACGACGACGCCCCTTGCTGCCTGCCTGAAGGGGGGGGGGGAAGGGGGGAGAGGAAGAGGTGGGGGTAGCTACGTGCGTGTTTTTTCAGCTTAACTTTTTGGTGGAGTAAAAGGATGCATGGTGATTGTTATTGTTTCCTGCCTAAGTGTTGGGGGGGGGGGGGGGTGTGTGTGTGTGTGTGTGTGTGTAGGGGGGGGGGGGCGTGTGTGTGTGTGTAGGGGGGGTTGTGGGTGGGTGTAAAGAGGGGGGGAGTGTGTTTGTGGGGGTTGTGAGGGTGTAGGGGGAGGTTTGGGGATGAGGGGAGGTGATATGCTCGTTTCCTCCTATATTTTCCTGCGGTTGTGCCAATGGTTACGGCTATTAACCAGGGTAGAACAAGAAGTAACGGATTCAAGCTGGAAAAGCATAGATTTAAAAAAGAAATAGGGTAAAACTGGTTCACAAATAGGGTGGTAAATGATTGGAATGGACTCAGTACACAGGTAGTTAGTGCGGAGTTATTAGAGAGCTTTAAAAGGAGGCTGGATAAATTCATGGATGGGGATGAAAGGTGGATGTAGGTAGTGTTACATAACAGGAACTACCTGTGTAGGTCTCACAACCTCTTGTAGCTTCCTTATTTTCTTATGTTCTTATGTTATGTTCTTATGGTTAACTTCTT
>JACEEZ010024018.1:71577-76577 GCA_016584305.1 Chionoecetes opilio
ACAAAAACACTCAATGTCCAAGAAATGAAACATTCCCACAAATTTTGAGTAACAAACTGTAGTCCAACAAAAAATAATTACTAAAACTACTACTACTACGATAAACTACTAAACACATAAAATTCAACAAGCAGCCAGCTTGATCTACGTCCCTATGAAAGACAAAAAAAAATGAAATAAACTATTAACGGAAAAGAATATGCATTTCTTAAGTATAACTATTTAAAACTTCATGAATAATTTTGCATGTTACTACATCACTGAAATTAGAGAATACGTCATGAACAGTATTAAATCTGTAAAGGTTTCTAATGTGTTGTGTTATGGGGCACACCTCTACCACATGTTGTTCTGTTTGTATGTCACCACATACACACAGGCGCTCCTCGAGAGGAAGGCGACCACGTCCGCGCCTGTTCCAGCGTTTCCACTACTAAACTATGACCACAGACTCGAAAACGTGTAAACGACATCCTATGTAGATCGTTAATTACATGTTTCTTTTCATAAATGTCATGTACTTTAAATTCAGGGTTAATGTTTTATACATTGCATCTCGTTGCCTCAGAGTTAGCAATTGTATTATGTACATTATACAACATAGAGGACATGTGAGGGACATTATTGTGTGTCATGTGGGCCACAAGTTTTCCAACCGGGGTATTTAAAGACATAACATACTTAAGAGCGAAAGACAAAGGGTCATCGTTCATGTTACGTCTCTCTGACCACATACTATGATAAAACTTGTGTTGTTTGTGTCTTAGAAGGTCAGGCAGCGAGGGGTATCCTAACTCAGCATAACATACATTATTGGTAGTGGCTCTCCTTACCCCTAACAACTCCTTCATGGCCCAATTGTACAACTTAATGATAGGTTTCACGTCAGCGCCTACCCAAGACTCACAGCCATACAGTAAAGACGACATAAGGGCAGCATCGAACAAACGACGTTTTACAATAAAAGGAATGTCATTGTTTTTTCGAATAAATGAGACAAATTTTAAAACATGACAACTTGTTTTGTGCATGTATTTTCACAGCAGATGACACCGAACCGTCACACGTGAAGGGAGTCCCCAGATACACGTAGCTGCTGCAGGGCTCCACCACTAACCCGTCCACGCGCAGCGGCTCGGCGTCCCCTGCTTGACCGTTTATCACGAAAAACTTTGTTTTACCTATATTTATCTTCATTCCATATTCATCACAAAATTCCTTTAATATACAAAACTTCTTTAACATGTTGTCCCTGGTCGTAGCAAGTATCACCGCATCATCCATATACAACAATATGTGCAGCCATTCTATAAATGTCTCAGGACTACAATTATCTCTCATCATTTTTGATGAGAGATTTTTTTCTCATCACACACACAAAAGAAACGAGCAATAACAAAGGACAGACAGACAGACAGACAAACAGACTCCAATAGGGCACGTTCCGGTCGTTACACTTGAGCTCAGAACCTTGTTATGCAAAACGGCCCCCACCCCTCCTCTCTAAACCCCATACCCTACCCATCAGTCCCCTTGGCTCATCCCCTTACCCAACACCCTATCCCACTATTACCCATGCCCTCCTATGTACCCCCTACCTAATCCTGACCTGGCACTGTCCCCAATCCTACCCACTTACCTATAGTTTACCCCCTCCCCATCCTCCCTAATCACACAGTATTGAAGGTTATCTACTATAGTCTATTTTTTTAACAAGGAAAAAATCCTGTCCCCTTGCTGCTTACTGACTGATATTTGATGCTAGGAGAAGGGAATAGTACGCTTCTTCTTAATTTCAGTTGTATTTTATCATAGTTAACCATATTATCAGGTAAACATAGGCATCATTTTAAGCATGAGACCTTAAGATAGAATGGAATTTTTGCCTAGTTAAAAAAAATAGACTATATATTGTCTTGCCTTTCCATACCCGTTTCAACTGTATGCTGAAGAATGTGATTTTTTATGTCATTTTTTTTAATCTTTGTATTGATTTGGATGTTCAGTATTAAGTATTTAGTTTTCATTTAGCATCAAAGGGGATGAATTGTTATAGAGGCTACGTGTCTTTTTACTTTAGTTCATGCTTTCGACGTGTTGAAATTCTTCACTTTGTTATATTTATGCTTTCATCTGATGTGGATTTAACCCCTTCACGCCCAGATCTTTCCTTTGCTATGAAAAATCGTATGTTGTTAGCCATAAAACTACGATAAATATACGAATTTAGCTACTGGACAAGGATACTAAACAGGTCATATCTATAAAATATATAAATATAGTAGTAAATATATAAGCAATATATTAATGAATATATTGCTTATATTCACTAAAAATCTATATTCACTAAAAATCGTCTAATGGTACCCAAATTACAATGGAAATTCCGTTCTGGGCCTCAAGGGGTTAAAGAGCAGAGGAAAAACACAGATGTAATAGATGTATATGCAAAAATAGTACTCGCAATAATACCACTGGCAATAATAACAATAAAAACATAGTAACAATAATAATGCTAATAATCATAATAGTAAAAACAATAATAATAATAATAAAAATACCAAAATGAACACTGCACTCAGCTATCCTCATTCCTATATTCACCCATCCACTTACATAATCTTACACTCCAAACCCAAACAAATCAATTCCACCAATCCATCCACCTTTTACCACACGCACGCACGCACGCACGCACGCAGCACGCACGCACGCACGCACGCACGCACGCACGCACGCACGCACGCACGCACGCACGCACGACGCACGCACGCACGCACGCACGCACGCACGCGCACACACACACACACACACGCGCACACACACGCACACGCAACGCACACACACACACACACACACACACACACACACACACACATACATACATACACACACACACACACACACACACACACACATACACACACATACGCACACACACACACACACACACACACACACACATGACTCAACCATCACTACTCCATGTATATAATCTCCAACTCTATACCAGCCACGCTCTTATTCCTGCCTCCCCCCCATTCCTTCCTTCTACCTGAGCATTTCGCTACTCACCTGGATGCCTTGTAACCTTTCCGTCTCCGATCACTCTCCATTTATTATTCCTACCCTTGATCAGTGCTTGCTCTCGGCCCCTCCCTCTACCTTTCATTACCTGGCCATTACCTGTGTGCAAGCGGCCAGGTAATGGTGACGGATGAATGTGGTGAGGTGAACCAAGCCCCATGTGTACACACACACACACACACACACACACACACACACACACACACACACACACACACACACACACACAGTCACACACACACACACACACACACAGTCACACATACACACCTCCCCCTATACACGAATCTTGAGATACCATAAACAACTACACCAACTTTCCTCCTCCTCCTCCTTCGAACCCAAAAAAGGTTTTTACAATACGTAAGAGGCAAAAAAAGCGTTAAAACATGTATTGGGCCATTGAAAAACACGAATAACGTCTTAGTAAACGACAATAAGAGCGTGACGTCCGCACTCAACGATTACTTTGATACGGTTTTTTATTAAAGAAGACGAAGCTTCATTACCAGAACCAGTTAACATGTTTGCAGGACCAGTAAATGATTGGTTATAGGAGAGATAACGGTAGACGAAATATTGAAGTATTTACAGAAGCTTGATCCATCAAAATCCGTGGGGTGGACGAAATCTCGTCTAAATTAATACGGGAATGTTACAACCAACAATCCTTCCCATTAAAGATTATATCTTTGGGTGGGGGTGGGGTGGTGGTGGTGGTGGTGGTGGTGGTTTGGTGGTGGTGGTGGTGGTGATGGTGGTGGTGATGTGGTGGTGGTGGTGGTGATGGTGGTGATGGTGGTGTGGTGGTATGGTGGTGGTGGTGGTGGTGGTGGTGGTGGTGGTGGTATTTCATAAATGTTATATGCGAATCAAGCTCCAAGCTCCCTTCGCTCGCTTGGACAACTCTGCTCTGTACCCACGGCTGAAATGGCATATTTAACACATCACACACACCCTACCACGTATATAACACCACGCTAACCCTAAATAACACCTATAACGGCATTAGAAACACGAGTAATAGTGGTTATATGAGGCCTAACACAAGCAGCCTGTCTCCTCGGCTCAGACACTGTTATTGTGAGGGCTACGAGTCGTAAACATTTTATTTCCACTACACTAATGCACTACTTTCGCCACTGCACTAATGTCGCCAGGCACAATATATTACGAATTTTAGCATAAATGCTAAAAACTCTCGCTTGGACAATGAGTTAAGAGACGAAATATAACCTTTTGTGCCAAATTTTTTCCTTTACGCCTGCCTGTATACCCGTTGCCTACAAAAGTAGTCACAAGAAGAAGAAGAAGAATTCGTGGAAACATTTCACAAGCCTATATGACACCTGATTTCGGCTGAAATAGGTGTCCAAGCTCGCTTCGCTTGCTTGGACAATCACATATATTTCACCCTGTTTCCTTATATAAGCATTTTAATCCATAACTATTAGGCCAGGAGTAAAAATACATAGAAGCAAAGTTGTTAAGGTATATACGTTCTATCGAAATGCCATTATCAGAAATCAATTATCTCTTGTAGATTTTGAGATATTTAATAGTATGTCAAATATACACCAATACAATTTTCTCACTTATTTAAACTCCAAATTAATTTTGCTATGGTTCATCAAAAAGGTCTACTAAAGCTATATATTTACTCTCTCCTTGTAATTTCCTGTAAACCTCATAGTTTTCGAGTTATTTAAGAAAATATGATTTTTTACTGAAAATCAAAGGTGTACTCCTTTTTTGAGATACCTATTATATCAATAGGTAAAACACCTCAAGCTTAACGTTTGTTTGTTGTTACCCTTTTAATGTTTCCTCTAGGACTAACAATTTCTTTGGCAAAAAAAAAATGTAAACTTAACCTAACCTAACCTCACCAAACCTATATGTAAGATCCAGGT
>JACEEZ010024018.1:86577-150715 GCA_016584305.1 Chionoecetes opilio
ATAACATGAAGTAAGTTTTATTAGTATTGATTGTAAGTCTATTGCTCAAGCACCAATTATGAAGTTTATCAAGGTCTTGATTGGCCGAATGGATTAAAGTTTCCATATTAGAGCCTGCGAGATATAGTCATGTCATCAGCTAAGAGGATAGTATTAGCAAAGGTGAAGACATTGAGAATATCATTAATATAGATAAGAAACAATGTAGGCCCTAAGACGCTTCCTTGTGGGACACCCGTAGAAATATTTCGTTTATAGTGGAGCAGATATGTGATATATTTCGACCGAATTGTGGGTTTGATGATAAAAGCATGGCATTTGGTATACAGTTAGGACATACCCTTAGGAATATTTTTGGAAATAGGGACACCGCATATTTGTCCCATGGTAGCTTTGGCGGCCATTTTACAAAATGGCGGCCACAATTTACTATTTTCGCCCATAAGTTGAACTATATCAAGTATGGTTGGTGCAAAACACATTCTAGTGGATCTATGTATCAGTTGTTATTGACATGTTATGCATAGGTCTCACATGGACTTGAACACAATTATGTATGGTGGCCTAACAGGGACGCAAATAACGTGTTTCTCCTTTGTCATGCTTATCATATCTGACAGATCTGTCTTGCTACATATGTACTAGAGCTAAGACATTATGCATATCTTAATTATGTTATTTCTTCTTTCAGGTCACGGTGGTGGCTGCATTTGGTGGCTGTACCCTAAATGTATTCTGACTGACTGACAATGGCCAAACGTTTTATGGTGTTGGACCCCCAACAGCCAGGCTCATCTGGTACACATCTTCCATGTCTGACACATTGGGACCAGTGTGTGCTATGTCAGAAAGACACCTCTGAGAAGCTATGCTGTCCAGCTGAATCAAAGCGTAGCACCGGTGGTTCTGGGTACCAGACTCCTGCAGATAATCTCCTCGCCTTCAGCAAGATCGGATGTCTGCCAAAGAATATAGATCTCTCCAAACTGGATGATGGTGAGGGCATTCAAGCAGCATTCGAGCACCACAGAGCCAGGTGGCATGATTCGTGTAGACTCGAATACAACAAAACCCAACTGCTTCGAGCCGAGAAGAGGAAAACCTCCTGTGAGCACAGTGCAGATGTCTCAAGGAAGTACACCTGTCAGAGTGTAGACCAACCACAATCTTCAGTTTACAAGTGTTTCTTTTGTGACGGACAGGCGGGTAAGGAGACTCTGCACAAGGCTTCCACCTTTGATTTTGATGCCCGTGTCAGGAAATGTGCCCTGAAACTAGAGGACAAACCA
This sequence comes from Chionoecetes opilio, assembly GCA_016584305.1. Taxonomy (NCBI): domain Eukaryota; kingdom Metazoa; phylum Arthropoda; class Malacostraca; order Decapoda; family Majidae; genus Chionoecetes; species Chionoecetes opilio. Next base: position 87,867 of record JACEEZ010024018.1, read on the forward strand.
CTGTTAGCTAAACTAAGTGGAGGAGATCTTATAGCACAAGAGGCCAAGTACCATGTGAAGTGTCTAGCCTTCCTGTACAACAAAGCCAGAGGCACGAAGATGAATGAGGATGAGATGAGCAATGACGTCGTAAATCACGGCATAGCCCTTGCTGAACTGGTGTCCTACATTGAGGAAGCCCGTATGGACTCTGCTGTGGCACCAGTGTTCAAGCTGATAGACCTGGCAACCCTGTACAACACCAGACTGGAGCAGCTTGGAACAGTCCTGACTGGGCGTGGTGTTCACTCAACCGAACTCAAAAATCAAATTTTGAGGTATTCTCCTTACTTAGAGGAGCACAAGCGAGGCCGAGACATTCTACTTGCTTTCAACCAGGATGTTAGATCAGCCCTGCGCATGGCATGTGAGCAGGATGCCGACAGTGATGGCATTCATTTGGCTAGAGCTGCCAACATAATCCGAAGAGACATGCTGAAGATGACGACTACCTTCAGTGGTTTATTTGACACCCACTGCCAGGAAGAGTCGGTGCCAAATTCACTCATCGCACTGGTTTCAATGATCTTGAATGGCCCCAATATCCATGAACAGTCAAGCCACTCATCTATACCAGCTCCTACACTTACAATCTCCCAGCTCCTGATGCTCAATCAGCTGTGCACACCGTCGCAAGAGCACCGGTTCCGTACAATCTACCAAGCACAGTCAAACCAGGGATTAGTTATAAAATCCTTGCGGTGGCAGCAGCCGAACGCCTCAACATAGATGAGCTGTGGGTTGCCTTCGGTACCGGGAAGAGCTTTAGGTTCTTAGCAGCTCACGAGATTGCCCAGGCATTGGGGCCTGACAAGTGTCGAGGATTACTCTCATTTCATGCCTTCACTGGGTGTGATACCGTGTCAATCTTTGGAGGCAGGAGCAAAAAGACTGCATGGGAGACGTGGAAGGCCTCCCAGCTAACCATCACCGGCGGGCCGACGTAGGCCGTAGAGCGGCGAACGGCGGCCGCCGACGGCAAATTTACCTCCGTCAGCCCTCCGGAGGCCCGCTGGTGTATTTTCAGACGGGATAATTTACTATGTTGAAAATTAATGTACAGAATTTCAAGAATTGAATATTTCTATGTGTAAACATTTTGAAACAACAGTTATATGATTATCTTGATGTAGTATTACATCAGTAGTGACAAGCAGCGGCAACTTGACGTCAATCCTCCGGAGGCCAGCTAGTAGGTATTTGTAAGTGGGAAATATTCATTTCATATTATATATATTAACTCAGTAATATACATAGTATCTCAATATCGGTACCATCACTATTATTAGGCCTGTTCAAGCTATTAAAAATTGTTATAAAAGTTTTTATAATAATTTATAGAAATTATCATATATCAGTTTATTTCAAATATTTCCAGCTTTATCAGGAACACCCAGAGATACATAGAAATAAAGATGAGATACGTACATAGGAAGGAGTTTACATGGAAAAAGGTTATCAGTTAGTCTGTGTGTGTAGCTAGTATCATATAAAAGTAACACTTGATTAACCGCGGCGAAGATTATTACGGAATAACACAAGGTCATATTTTCCCTTATTTCAATAACTTCCGACATATTATCAACACATATCAATACTCAACGGTACACCTAATAAGGAATGTGTAGATGATGGAGTTAACATATGAATAATATCATGATTTAGAATAGAATATTATTTGAAATCTTTTCCCAGCTATCAATGTACTAAACTGCCAGACGTACGATAGCCATTACAAAGGGTTAAAAACCCACAAAAGGCCTAAATTGTCACCCTTAACTATTCGATAACATAATGAGAACTTAGTTATAACATGTTTTCGCTCCTTCATTATATCGAAATAGACTGAATAATATAAATAATTGCAGTACGACACGTTTTTTTAGGAATTCCTTGACGGCGCCTGGCGCTGTGTCTGAGTGAAAATAATCAGTTACTTGGAAAACGCACGAGTCGGTGGATGTTGTTATGTTGTTCGCCGCAACCTATATCCTTCTACATGGCTGTTCACGCCGTTCAGTGTTCCACGTACACCAGCATGTAAACTCAATAACGAAAATGTTTTTGTACTTATGAAATAAACAATGTCCGTAGCAATTATGATCCTAGCAATCTCCTTTTCATCGTATTACTGGATAACGACACAGGAATATTTCTGGTTAAATTTTCTAAGCATATTGCATTATATAGTAATGTTTTTATAAGTGTTGAACAGCCCATTAGTCTATTAATCGCCTAATGGGTTGTGCAACACCCCTTAAAACATTACTATATCTGCAATATACTTAGAAAGTATAACCATAAATATTCCTCAATCAGTTAATATAACAGCGGCAAATGGTCATATGCCCTACGGCGGGCCGCTGGGAGCGGCCCGTCGGTGAGCCTCTGAGCAAATTCCCAGCGGCCCTACGTCGTACACTTCCGTCGGGCCGCCGATAAGACATACGGAGGGCCTCCGGAGGCCCTCCGTCTTTGTGTTTCCTGGGCTGTGATGAGGTCACTGCAACCTTCTGTGCCTTGGGCGCTACACCAAACCCCTCAATCGTAGATGACAGCCTGGACACCTTGGAGCGTTTCGTCGTTCTCCTGTATGATCGCACTAACAGCCACGAGCATGTCAACGATGCACGTAAGCAGCTCTTCACCCAGAAGCGTCGAGCAATAGATGCTCTCCCGCCAACTCGAGAAGCCCTCAGACAGCACATCAGGAGAACTGCCTACCAAGCTGGCTACTGTTGGGGCCAGATGATGGTTGCTGCAGCAGAGCTCCCATCCCCTAGCGAATGGGGGTGGGTGAAGAGTGACACTGGCTGGGACGTCTGCTGGACAACCCTCCCGTTGGCAACGCAGTATGCCGCCAACTTCTCAGATGCGGCTGCAAGAAGGGATGCAGAGGACAATGCAAGTGTTTGAAGGCTGTACTCCAGTGCACGGCACTATGCCACTGCGGCGGACAGTGTGCTCGGGAGTAGAACTTGCAGTGTCATGGACGGCTTAGAGAACACAACCATAACCCTTTTGTATAGGTCAACTGGGGATTGGAGGCCCCATCTACTACCATGATTACTACCAAGGAGAATATTTCGTTAGCTTATAAGATCCAACTACATCACGTACATGTTTACACGGGTGGTTGGCATTAATGTACGTTTGATCCTCGGGTTGCTCACCTATATCGCCTTTGTCTGCATGGCGGATTGCTATATTTTGATATGATGTAGACATGTACACACTGACAATGTAAGGCTGAAATATCAATGTAAGATAATATATGAGGGTAAACGCACTTCCACAGTGGCAGTGGAGTTTAATGTTAAAATACTCATATTCTGATTTTAAAAAAAAGGAAAAAAACTCATAAAAAAACAAATTTGGCGTATTTGTGTTGTAATAGGCCCCATGAATCGATTATATAAGGTGTATGACCTTGAATTGGCATCCCATATTATATTTCAAGTGATATTGCATCACTTGCATGCATTTCCAGTTCAGAAACGTGCACAACTCCTACAGATTATGTGTTATGTAATACCCGATCACGGCCATTTTGTACAATGGCCGCCATTTTGGCTCCAGGAGGAATGTGCAATGTCCCTATATCCAAAAATCTTCCTAGTGGTATGTATTAAATGTGAGCCAAATGATATGCTTTTATCATCAAACCCACAATCTTTTCACATATCTGCTGCATATTAGAGGATTTATGACCATCAAGGACTGTACACTGAGTATGTTCGCTAAGTAGTCCTACCATGACTGCATGGTTCCACGTATGCCATAATGATGTAATCTGTCAAGAAGAATCGTGTGGTTAACCGTGCCAAAAGCTTTGGAAAAATCAACAAAAACAGATAATACTGATATAATCTATCATCAAGGGATGAATAAAGGTGAGAGGAAAACAGATTAAGGGCATAAAAAGTGCTTGAACCTGACCTAAATCCATACTGAGACTCATACAAGATTTTTTTTGGTTTCTAGATATGGCACTAACTTATTTTTCATTGACAACTCAAATATTTTAGACAAAATAGATAGGGTAGAAATAGGGCGATAATTGTTAGGATCATTCTTAAGGCCAGATTTATGCACAGGTGTAATATTAGAATGTTTTAGAATTGAAGGAAATTTACCTGTAGATATGGATTGATTAGTAAAAGTAAAGCAATGGGGTAAGCAGTTTTCTCAGAGTTACGTTTAATTATATGAACAGAGATTTCATCAGCATTTGACTTTTTGTTTTTGAGGGTCCTGATAATATTGATGATGTCAATAGAAGTAACTGGAGGGACAAACATAGAGTTTTGATAATTTCCTTGTAGACAATCAGTGGCATTTATCAGTGTTGTAGGTCTCGAGACTGGTCTTGGTCTCGAGACTGGTTTGATGCGGTCTTGGTCTTGGTCTTGGTCTCATTTGATGTGGTCTTGGTCTTGATCTTGGTCTCGAAGCTTCTGGTCTCGGAGTTTGGCTCGAGACCAGGTCGAGACCAGGGTTTAAAAGGGCATCGCGGCGTGGGGAAGGTCGGAATTTATTATCATACACGGAGAAAAATCATGGCTGTTTCGATTCACGGCGCGCCATACAGCGTTGTACTGTCTATAGATACTGCCTGACTAGCTCTACGGTGATGATGCATGAACTGAGGCTTGCAAGCGCTGATAGAGTGCGTGCGTGTCGAGAGAACATGCATGACGTGGCCATCCTCGCAGTGATAATCTCCGTTTGCACGCACGCATGTTTGCAGCTCTGTTCACCTCCGTGTACTTCATATATGTGTAGGCCTAAGCAATCCCCGCATCCTTCGTACACGTACTACACCACAGGTTGAGCTAGCTCGCTTGGAAAACGTAACCACAAAAAATTGCTATTTTCCCATGTTTGTTTCTTCATGCCAACGAAACAATGAAAGCAGAAATATTTGACCTAGATGTTTAGTTGTTCACATATATTAAATTTTGTAAATATATTTCCTCCCTTATACGTTACCCTTACCCCCCTTCTACCAGAGTTCGTTAGGCGTTACATCGAGCACATCTGGCAGCAGGGTTGCCAGGTGCACAAACCACAAAATATACTTTAGGCATTCACACTTTACTTTTTTGGCATTTTCAATTTTTCATCACAAGAAAATGAAATTCAATTGACGAATATATCTGGCAAATTCCAAAATTTGTTGAGTAATTTCTGGCAAGAAATACAACAATTAGCAGGACCTGGCAACTCTGTCTGGCAGTGATATAGGACGTCGGACAGTGAGGTGTACTGGACTAGTCTCGCTTAGTTTCCGTTCGCACACCGGAATGAGTAATCATGTCGGCATCTTCAGCAGTTATCAAATTTGCGTTCAAGGACCACAAGGAATTTTTGATAAGAAACATGGAAACCAGAAGTACACAGCAGTTTGTACTTTCTGCAAGCAAAGCATCACGGACAAGGCTGGCACGACGTCGGCTTTTATCAAGCACTTGCGGCGATCCCATCCGAACAACTTAGGACAATACAATTTAGTATTTACGCAGTACAGACCAAAAACATTCAGATAATAGTCATATTTATAAAAAAAAAATTTATATGCCTGTTCTTGGTCTTGGTCTGTTTCGGAGGGTCTGGTCTTGGTCTCGGAGGGTCTTGGTCTTGGTCTCGGAGGGCTGGTCTTGGTCTCGGAAGGTCTGGTCTTGGTCTTGGTCTTGGTCTTGGTCTCGAAGGGTCTGGTCTTGGTCTTGGTCTTGGTCTCGCAGGGTCTGGTCTTGGTCTTGGTCTTGGTCTCGGAGGGTCTGGTCTTGACTACAACACAGGCATTTATATTAGCTGGAGGTAGAGCATTATTGAGTTTGATTGCATCTTCACTAAAATGTTCATTGAGAGCTTCTGCAATTTGGCTTGGGTTGTTAAGTAAAGTATTGTTATGAGCTACAGTATATATTGTTGTTTTTGGTGGCCGACTACCTGTTCATTGATGGTCTGCCCTATTTTCTTAGTATTATTTCTAAAGTTACTAAAAATATTCATATAGTAGTTATACTTGGCTACCCTAACTAAAAGCGTCAAATGGTTCCGGTACTGTTTGTAGGTGTTATGATTAACAATCCCTAATTTATACAGCTTGAATAATTTACTTATGTATTTAATCGAGTTAAGTATTCCAGACGTTATCCATGGGTTAAAGAGTCTTTTTGCAGATATAAATTTAGTCACTTAAAGGAAATGTGAGTTGTATAACGTATTCAATGTTTCAATAAAAGTATCAAAGTTGATATTAATGTCATTAGAACTGAGGCCGACATTTCAGTCAATTGCTGTTCTGTAGAACTGTAGAACTGACTGGCCCGTCTGGCTGACTCCTCCATGTTCTCTGTTAGTTCTACAGGTGTGGTAAGCCTCACAACCTTCAATATGGTAAAGATGTCGAGTAGAATCTTTCAACCAAGTTTCAGATAATGCAATAATGTGGGGTGGATTAGGAAAGCATTTTAATAGAGATGCAAGATTATCAATTATTTTTTTAAGGGATCTAATATTAAGGTGGAGGATGTTGAGACAAGGTTTTGAGACGGAATTAGTGTGTAGGTTATGCTCCTCAATATTGTAATAATTTGAAAGAGAGGCAAGGTCAGCATGACCATTTACAGCTCTAATAATTTCAGTACCAATATCATTAGTATTTACAGGGTTGTCATTAACAACATCCTCATACAGGGATGTATAGAGGTTCTCCATAAGAACCAGAAAAACAGGGGGAAAAATAAATAATAAGAATAAGGAAAAAAGAAAAAAGAAATATATATATATATATACTAAATAATTAGTGATACTATAGCAGACTGACTCAGCAGGTATATATGTGTACACACATACATATATGCACATACACACATATATGCACACACACACATATACGTACATACATATATATACATATATAATATATATATATATATATATATATATATATATATATATATATATATATATATATATATATATATATATATATATATATATATATATATAATATATATATATATATATATATATATATATATATATATATATATATATATATATATATATAGTTGATATTCTTAAGTTAATACATGAAGATGTTCAGGGCGGCAAAAACACTCGTCATTTCTTCGGGGTTCTTTATGTATGCGTGCAACGTTTCGCCAAGGTACTTGGCATCATCAGGCTAAAATGGTTTATATGCGTTAAAGTAATCTGTATAATATATATATATATATATATATATATATATATATATATATATATATATATATATATATATATATATATATATATATATATATATATATATATATATATATATATTTATATATATATATATATATATATATATATATATATATATATATATATATATATATTTTATATATATATATAATATATATATATATATATATATAATAAATATATATATATATTATATATATATATATATATATACACATACATATACACACATATACACGCACATATGCACATATACTAATATATAATGCATTGTAGCTAGGCTACAAGATCAAAATGGAAAATATTGTGTATAAGTGAAATTATAGCAGGAAAAAACACACACAGTATGGTACAGCACTCAGCATACTAACAATACAATGTAAAGAAATACTGAATAATAAGGTAAGGTAAAGATGGGAGCATACGCTAAGCTGCGTGTGGCATGCGGTGCTCATCTCCGTCGCATTAGCCCTTAGAGCCTGTGGTGGGAGAGAACCCGTTACCCCGGGACACAGGGCTAGTGTGACTCCCGGGTTACCACAGTTACCTTCCCCAGGTTACCCCAGGTACCCATTTATCAACCCTGAAAGGAAGGAAGAACAGCTGGGTAGGCTGGTCACCGACTTGCCCTGGCCCGGTATCGAACCAGGGCCCGCAGATTCGTAACCAGGCACGCTAGCCACTGCACCACGGAGGCGACGAATAATAGATGCTGAATAATAGATGACACAATATACAGATGGCAAGCGGTCTAGTGACATAACATATAACATAATATAATGTATAGCATGATCAGTAGTAACACAAAGGACACTACTGGAGTAATAGCAGTAATGGTAGTGTGTAAATAATGGTTGAGTGTGTCCAATCAGCGCCGACTGAGGGGCTTCACGTGCCATACCTTGATCTCTTGTTACCTCCGCCAACGAAGTTGGAGAGGTTATGTTTTCACCCCGATCTGTCTGTCTGTCTGTCTGTCTGTCTGTCTGTCTGTGTACAGGATTTCTCGAAAAGTTGCAAATAGATTTTGACCAAACTCGGTATACCATGTCTATGTGGTATAAGGAAGAACTGATTTAATTTTGGATGAAATCTATTGACAACTGTTGCCATGGCAACCAATTGATGAAATATTCGGCCGGAGGTATGCGCTCATACTGAGTGCATATATATATATATATATATATATATATATATATATATATATACGTATATTTGATGAAATATTCGGGCGGAGGTATGCGCTCTACTGAGTGCCCCCCCCCCCCCCTAGTTACACCTGTGATCACCTCTTTTCACCTGTCTGCCCGCATGACTGGCGCTCCTCATCTCACTCCTGGACGCTAAGGGCTCCAATTAAGGTCTATTATACTACATCTGGAGGTACACACACAAAGATGGACTGTGACAGCAAAGATGATTGTGTGCCCTTGCAGAATGTAACGTAAATGCTGTTACACAAAAAAACTAAATAACCAGTCTACATATTCTGAAAGTATAGGACCCAAAGTTGAGAGGTGGGCAGACTTAAAATTGGTAACTGTATCAATAGAGACGATCAGGTCAGGGAAAGCATTTCACAAACTGTCACATCTCATACTGAAAAATCTCTTCCTAGCGTCAGTGTGGCTGGGTGAGTGTGCCAATTTGAACCTGGGCCCTCTTGTACCCACCTCAGGTGCCAACACAAATAGATCGTCTGGTTGGATACTACACTTAAGAGTGGAAAATCTTTCAGCACATAAGAATGTATGCTCTAATGAGTCTACCTTTTACAGAGTAGCTATAGATTTAGAATTGACAAGCGTTCGTGGCATGTGAGACAACCCATCAATCTGCTTTGTCCACCTCCTTTGCACAGATTCTAAAAGATTTAGGTCACCCAAGTATCCAGTGTTCCAAACGGTGGACCCGAAGTCTAGAAAAGTTTCCTCCCAGAATCACCTACATCACTCATAAGCTCACATACTACTATCCACTAAGTTTCGTTTGTATACGCGACGCGGACTTAGGTAATAATTACTCTTTTTCTTCAGTCGTTCACATATCAATTTAGATACCTATAAAACTTTGGTAAAATTTTTTTTTGTTACAAATCATCTATTGACGCCGCAAATAAATGTTCAACTTAGCAAAGAAAATATATAGTATAGACAATCGTAAAGGGCAGTTTTGGGCATAGTCGCCCAGGGCTTCCTACCAAGTTCCTAGTGTTTCAAAGTGTTGGTCACGTTCCTAAACACCCAATCGCTCTTTATAGTTCTCTTCAGCCAATATTGATGCAGTGTAGTTGTACGTGAAAGGCGAGTGTCAGCCAGGTTGGTCAGTGTAAGCATGGATTTACCTTGTACTGGATGTTCCCTAACATAATTTGGATTAATCAAAAGTGCTTATCAAGATGATGAAGTATCTCTGAACATATTTCGTGATCACCGTGTGCTGCCTCGTCACATAAGTCTAGTGTGTAAAAAGTGTGGTCGTGAGTGTGTATATCGTCAAGACCGAAAACAGTGGCGGTGCACAGGGTCATACGTAATTCCTAAAACCAGGAAACGTTGTCTTTGCAATTTTTGCACAAGTGAGTATAAAGACAACTTCTTGGAAAGAATCCAATTAAAACCGTGGCAGGTGTTGTGCTTCATAAATTTATGGGTTCGTAAGCATTTCTCGCACGGCCAAGTTCTAGGTAATTTAGAAATATCACGACAGACGGCCGTTGATTGGCGAAGCTTTTCCAGCGAAGTGACTGAATTTTGGTTTCGCAATCAGCATCCCATTGGTGGAGTTAACAAGACGGTTGAAATAGACGAGACCTTGATAGTGAAGCGCAAATATGATCGTGGTAGAGTGCTAGCCCAGACATGGCTTTTTGGTGCAATAGAGCGCGAATCTAAAAAGTGTGTTGTGACTGCAACGTGACTGCTACGCTCATCCCAATAATATAAAAACACATTCTACCTGGGTCAGTAATTATAATTATATGTGACAGCTGGAAAGCATATCATACTTTATCAACGCAAGGCTATACACACAGTGATTAGTCATTCAGAAAACTTTGTTGACCCGAATGATTCGGAGGTTCATACGCAAAACATTGAACGCCTCTGAGGAGACATTGGTAAATATTTACACTAGGACCGAACTTCCCTACACAATTGGGAGTGTGGTTTCTGTTCACCTTAATAGATTCCAAGAAACATTCTCTCTATGAGCTTCCGTCGCAAATCACTACTTTCGGAGATGCAAGATGTTTGTAATAGGACGGAGTGTATATGAGATATGAAAATCTAACTAACCTAACCCCACCTTTAGACTCACTAATCTAACCTAACCTAACCTAATCCCACGCTTTAATCTCCTAACTAAAGCCAAATCCTCATTAAAAAGTGTCCGCGGCAAGGGAAGAACAGGGGCGATGCAGGTCACAAGAGGAAGAAGAGTGAGGCGCCCGTAAACACTCGTCGCTCTCCTCCCTATGAACAACATGTCGTTATCTCCAAAAGTAATGATTTGCGACAGAAGTTCATAGAGAGAATGTTTCTTAGAATCCAATAAGGTAAACAGAAACCATATTCCCAATTGTGTAGGGAATTTCGGTCCTAGTGTAAAATAATACCGAGACATTAAAGAGTGGGTGAAGCGGCCGGATATTCGAACCACCTTCCTGCGTAAATACATTGGCCGTTACCTGTTCCTACGCAGTTGTGAAGGAGGCAGAGAGGTCCATTACTTCCTACTGGCCGGAAGCCGGAAGCCGATGTCGTGTGGGCAAGTGTCTGTTTATGAGGGAATGTTTATTTGGTAAGACTTTGGAAGAAGTCCTTCACCCCTATCTTTTTTTTCTTCCCCCTATAGCCAACAAGCCTGGGGAACTGGCGGGAATACGGGGTTTTTGGGTGGGGGAAGCAAATATAAGTGATTTATGGCTCCCCAAAAAATCATCAAAATCACTATATGTAAAAATCTAGGGAATTCCCTAAATTAGATATTTCCCTAGATACCCATTGCTAGGGAATTTTCCTTAATTGATATATGTATAGATTTGGACAATTTTGGGAGAGCAATTGTAATGCCCGGTATTTGGAAGAGATAGGATGGGAATTCCTATCATACAATTCCCGGGTTATGTCCGTAAGAAGAAAAAAAAGGTTTCAATAATCATATGTTTTTCTGGGGCAAGTTGTCACCTAGACCCAGCATATGGAGGAATAGGGTATTCCTATCATATTAAGGTCAATTCAATCTTTTCGTTTCTCGTGAAAACATTCTTCTTTCTTTCTATCTCTCACTTCTATCTTCCCCCCCTCCCCCATTCCCTCCCCCATACACTCCGGATACGAGTCCAAATTCGTGGGACACTTATTTCGCGATCATCGATAACTAGTAGATTCAAAACTTTTCATCCTCTCCTCACCCTCCTATCAGATCAAGGAACACTCTTAGTTTCTTAATGTCCTTCAAAATAGACACAATAGTGACAGATCATGTTCATAAATGGGTGGGTTAGTCGAGTTATTTGCTAAATTAAAAGTCGACCAAATTTATGTTTCGACTCCAATACCTCGTCTCTCTAAAAAACGCGTTCGTGGGCTTGAACGAAAGGAAATAACTCTTCTCCCCGGATATTAGAATAAACATATTAAATTCTTCTATATCAAAGTAAAAGAACTGTATTATAGGCAGCCATTTCATATGTATACTTGTTTCATTAGTTAATTAGAGTCATTCGAGGTCTGATAATCCCTTCAGGAGAGGCAGTTTCATAGGATCCGAACATTCCCCTTTTTCCCGCCACTCCTCCCAACCTCGTTTTGTCTTACCACGAGGGAGTCAGTCCCTCACTCACTTCACTCCAGGTAAGACCTCGGTACCTCGCTCCTATTCCCCCCCCCCCTTCCTTGTTATATTATATTTATCTATATATCTATATATAGGTAGAGTTGGTTAGTTTTTCATTAACGCATAGGAGGCCTGGCCTGTCCTTATAAGTGTTATTAAAGAGTCCCTCACTCACTTCACTCCAGGCTCAGACGGACGTCTCAGTCTGACCAGAAACCAGGCCACATGGTACAGTGAATCCCACACCAACTCATTACTCTCACATTTTCTCTCCTATATATATATTCCATGTATACCTATAGTGCTCAGTTGATACGGACATAGGTGGTAGTTCTAAGAATGATTCAGTGAGGGAGGTTATGCTCTGGAGAGCTTGCCCGTTCCAGATTAGAGTCTATATACGTGTCTAAGATCTCAAACAGAGAAATAATATTTCATGATTAATAAATAGGATGATGTTTCAAATATAGTTCTTGTGTTTATTGCAAAAACCCCAGGTGATTATTCCGCGTGTTATGGAAATACTTCCCCACGTTCTCCAAACAAAGAGTTTTCAGCCTTACTCGGTGTAATTCTAAGTATCAACCACGACTACCAAAATAAATCTTATATATATTAAAAACGTGCTCAGGAAGTAAAACCATAGAACTACTTGCCTGAGCTGGTGGCAGCATTTCCCCTTAAACCTTAACTCCTACCCCTTCCCCTTAAGTTCATTCCCATTTCAGTACTCTCCGCAGCGAGAAGTGTTCGTACTATAATCAAATAGTGAAGTCATAAGACAAATTTCAACTCGCAATTCAGTTGTAATCAATGAAAAATCCTAACCAATTAATATCATTCAATATAAAGGTGTCAGAAACATCTTACAAAAACCCTGGCACCACACAATAAATGAGTCGTGTCTGCCTTCCCTACCCAAAAACCCAAGTTTTCCATAAGGCCACCATGCTTGCTGGTCATAGGAGGTCAAAGAAAAACCTAACCTTTCTAGCCAGAAGGGGCTGCGCCCCCCATGGACCCTCAAGGGTTGCTAATCTAACCTCACTATAACCCCCTAAAAGTTACTAACCTAACCTCACTATAACGAATACAGTTGATTCGGGCCACCAGTTGAATCAGGCCGCCTATATTAAATGCATACCAAGCATGCATTTATGTATAACCTTATAGGTTTTAATGAAACCTAACCTAACCTTAACCACAAAGTATACCTAACCTAACCTTAACCACAAAGTATACCTAACCTAACCTAACCTAACCTTAACCACAAAGTATACCTACCCTAACCTTAACCTTAACCTTAACCACAAAGTATACCTAACCTAACCTTAACCACAAAGTATACCTAACCTAACCTTAACCACAAAGTATACCTAACCTAACCTAACCTAACCTAACCTTAACCACAAAGTATACCTAGCCTAACCTAACCTAACCTTAACCTTAACCACAACCACAAAGTATACCTAATCTAACCTAACCTTAACCACAAAGTATACCTAACCTAACCTAACCTAACCTTAACCACAAAGTATACCTAACCTAACCTAACCTAACCTTAACCACAAAGTATACCTAACCTAACCTAACCTAACCTTAACCACAAAGTATACCTAACCTAACCTAACCTAACCTAACCTTAACCACAAAGAATACCTAACCGAACCTAACCTAATCTTAACCACAAAGTATACCTAACCTAACCTTAACCACAAAGTATACTGTCTGCTGGGTATGCATGCTACTATAGGCGGCCTGTTTCAACTGGCGGCCCGAATCAACGGATACCACTATAACCCCTAAAAGTTACTAACTTAACTTCACTATAACCCTCTAAAAGTTACTAACTTAACCTCACTATAACCTCTTTAAAGTAACTAACCTAACCTAACTAACTATAACCCCTTAGAAGTAACTAACCTAACTGAACTATAACCCCTTAAAAGTAACTAACTTAACCTCACTATAACCCCCTAAAAGTAACTAACACAACCTTACTATAACCCCCTACAAGTTGCTAACCTAATCTTAGTTGTGATACGACTTGAGAAAGTAAAGGGAATAAAAAAATAACAAAAATAACAAAAAAGTCTTGCAATCTGGGAAAAAATCGCTAGCCATCTAAGGAAAATCCCCAGAAAAATTATCACCCTACATTTAAAGCCTCAATGTACCCTAGCATCATAATCACATCATTAAACACTGTATATATGAGTAAATAGTCCTTTCAACTTACCTTTAAAGTTGAGATACACCGTGACGGCTGGCAAATGGCGGGTACCGATGTTATAAAGGCTACGGGATGGGGTGATTTGTATAACTACGTATTAAGTGGTAGTTATCGACAACAACTGTTTTCTACTGATTTTCTATTAAAGTCCAATGTGGCAGGTTTATCAAGTGCAATAACCTTTCGTTTACAAAATTAGTTTGTGGCGCACACACAAAGTCCTTTGGTTTCTCATTATTACACTCCCAATAAAATTGCAGTACGTACCCAGCTAACCATCACCGGCGGGCCTACGTAGGCTGTAGAGCGGCGAACGGCGGCCGCCGGCGGCAAATTTACCTCCGTCAGCCCTCCGAAGGGCCGCTGGTGTATTTTCGGGCGGGAAAACTTACTATGTTGAAATTAATGTACAGAATTTCAAGAATTGAATATTTTTATGTGTAAACATTTTGAAACAACAGTTATATGATTATCTTGCTGTCGTATTACATCAGTAGTGACAAGCAGCGGCAACTTGACGTCAATCCTCCGGAGGCCCGCTGGGCGCTGGTACGTATTTGTAAGTGGGAAATATTCATATCATATTATATATATTAACACAGTAATATACATAGTATCTCAATATCGGTACCATCACTATTATTAGGCCTGTTCAAGCTATTAAAAATTGCTATAAAAGTTTTTTAAATAGTTTATAGAAATTATCATATATCAGTTTATTTCAAATATTTCCAGCTTAATCAGGAACACCCAGAGATACATAGAAATAAAGATGAGATACGTACATAGGAAGGAGTTTACATGGAAAAAGGTTATCAGTTAGTTTATGTGTGTAGCTAGTATCATATAAAAATAACATTTTATTAATCAACCGAGCAAAGATTACGGGATAACATGTGCACAAGGTCATATTTTCCCTTATTTCTATCATTTCCAACATATTATCAACACATATCAATACTCATCGGTACACCTACTAAGGAATATGTAGATGATGGAGAATTAACATGGATAATATCATGATTTAGAACAGAATATTATTTGAATTCCCTGCTATCAATGCACTAAACTGCCAGACGTACGATAGCCATTACAAAGGGTTAAAAACCCACAAAGGGCCTAAATTATCACCCTTAATCAGTCGATAACATAATGAGAACTTAGTTATAACATGTTTTCGCTCCTTCATTATATCGAAATAGACTGAATAATATAAATGATTGCAGTACGACACGCTTTTTTAGGAATTCCTCGGCAGCGTTGTGTCAGTGACTCGGTGAAATCACTTCAAATCAGTTACTTGGAAAGCGCACAAGCGGGTGGATGTTGTTATGTTGTTCGCCGCAATCAATATCCTTCTACATGGCTGTACAGTGTTCCACGTACACCAGCATGTATATATATAAACCCAATAACGAAAATGTTTTTGTACTTATGAAATAAACAATGTCCGTAGCAATTATGATCTCCTTTTCATCGTATTACTGGATAACGACAGGAATATTTATGGTTATACTTTCTAAGTATATTGCAGATATAGTAATGTTTTTATAAGTGTTGAACAGTCCATTAGTCTATTAATCGGCTAATGGGTTGTGCAACACCCCTTAAAACATTACTATATCTGCAATATACTTAGAAAGTATAACCATAAATATTCCTCAATCAGTTAATATAACAGCGGCAAATGGGCAAATGCCCTACGGCGGGCCGCTGGGAGCGGCCCGCCGGTGAGCCTCTGAGCAAATCCCCAGCGGCCCTACGTCGTACACTTCCGTCGGGCCGCCGGTAAGACATACGGAGGGCCTCCGGAGGCCCTCCGTCTTTGTGTTTGCTGGGTAGCTACAAGTCACCATCACCACAACCTTCTGTGCCCGTGACCGCCAGTGAGTGAAGTGAACCGAGGTGAACAGTTGAACTCTCCGCCGTACGTGACGTCACTCGTCACTCGTCACTAATAAATACTCGCTGAGTATTTATTAGTAACCAATATATTCCCCTATATGATTATTATGCAATATATATGCTTAAATATATCAGAAAGGTTGATGTGGTACAAATTTAGAGCATTTCATATCCATATATGCAATAATTCATGCAAACTACGTGTTCCTTACACAGGGACTACTTATCTAGCTGTAGTCAAGGGTGTACTGGGGCTCAGTCTAGCTAGGAAGCGCTCGGGAGTGGATTTGACTGGACTTGGAATTTTTTGAGGCACCTCATATTTCATAGCGGCCGTGTGGGTTAACCAAGGCCGAGCGCACGCTGGAACCTTTACAAATGTGAAGTACAATAAGCATACAATACAGTGCGGTAGTTCATTTCAGTCAAAGCCGGAAGGATGAGTTCCAAAGTATTTCCAATTATTCCCCTCAACACCCGTTTTCTTTGCCTTTGTTAGTAAATAGGGTAAAATTCTAGTGTTTGCCCATACTTTCCCACTTCCCCCAAACAAGTTTGGGGACCTGTGGGAATGCCGGGTTTTTGGGTGGGGAACAAATGATGCGTCGGAAACACGTAATTTAAGAGTTGTTTAGGTGGGGTAAAACTCCCTAGATCTAGGGTAATTTCCTTATATCTAGAGAAATTTGCCTAACCAAAATTAACCTAACCTAGCGGGGGGCTTGACCCACCGACAACCTAACCTAATCTAACCTAACCTAACCAAATCTAATCTAACCTAACCAAATCTAACCTAGCCTACCTTAACCTCCTAGCGGGGGCTTGGGTGTGTTCTCGACACTTCGGTCATCATTCTGTGAGGATCGTCAGGTTCACACGTCTCTGGACTCAGAAGAAATCCAATGAATTTTCCCTAGATCTAGGGAATTTTTATAACTCTCATAACTCAAAAAGTATGTGGTTGCGACGCATATTTTGTACCCCAGCCATATATCCTGCATTCTCCCAGGTCCCCAAGTTAGTTTAGGGTCAAAGGGGGAGTATGGGCAAACACTAAAATTATACCGTAAATAGACATTCCCTCATAAACAGACACTTGCCCACACGACACCGGAACCGGGCCTGAGGCCCGGTTCACACTTCACGTTTTTGCTGGACGTAGTCTACGTGCATCTTGTCATCAGTGACACAGTACGTCACAGTGACGTCACTTCCTGCCGGTGTAATGTGAACACAGGCTCCCCCCGACCACCACATTGCTGGAGCAGTGATGACGTCACTGACCTTGAGAGACGTGCGTCTCAGCTCACATTATTCGGAGCTCCCAATTCTTTCTACGTGGCTGCGGGAGTGGCGGGGCAATGTCACTGTGACGTCACTGATCGCCACGCCCACGTAGACACGGACAGCAAAAACGTGTAGTGTGAACCCTGCCTCAGAAAAAAATATAGTACTTGAAGAATTTTGGGTGTTTCTGATATTATTTTTTTGCGATATGGCATTTACTTGCATCCTGTATGGGTGCAGCAAGAAAGCTGTACCTTTCCAGAGAGCTTAGCACCCATTTCCGACCTATTTGGCCATGATATGTGTGTGCATCGCCGAGGAGTGGCGGGTGAGAGGAGCGCGGCGAGACAATGTGCTTCACACCGCGCTCCTCTCACCCGCCACTCCCCGGCGCTGCACACACATATCATGGCCAAATAGGTCAGAAATGAGTGCTAAGCTCTCTGGAAAGGCACAGCTTTCTTGCTGTACCCATGAAGGATGCAAGTATATATGCCATATCGCAAAAAAAATATCAGAAACACCCAAAATTCTTCAAGTACTATATTTTTTTCTGAGTCTCTGTGTATTTGTATCAGGCAGGGCTGGGAGGCTTCCTGAAGTGACGTCACCGAGCCGTGGTGCGTCGTCTGCTGCTCATCAGTTGTGTTTTGAGAGCTCGGGGAATTTACAGATTTGAATGCGGATCATTTAAAAACGGTGACTGATGCAAGTACACATATGTGATAACTCGTCTGGTTATATTTGACATTAATTAAAAGTGACAACGTAATAGCAGTAATGGTAGTGTGTAAATAATGGTTGAGTGTGTCCAATCAGCGCCGACTGAGGGACTTCATGTGCCATACCTTGATCTCTTGTTTACACCTGTGATCACCTCTTTTCACCTGTCTGCCCGCATGCCTGGCGCTCCTCATCTCACTCCTGGACGCTAAGGGCTCCAAGTAAGGTCTATTGTACTACATCTGGAGGTACACACACACGCCCCCTCCTCCCCTTCATGTCATATTTTTTGAAGGTCAACAAAACAAAAAACTTTCACCCACTCCTGTCTTCGGTGTGATGATGGAATAAAGGTAAGACAAGGACAGGAACAGGAGAGAGAAGGGTGAAATCATGGGTTACGTGTGGGGAGGGAAGGAAGGAGACATGGGTTTGGCATGAGAGAGAGAGAGAGAGAGAGAGAGAGAGAGAGAGAGAGAGAGAGAGAGAGAGAGAGAGAGAGAGAGAGAGAGATTAAATTAACCAACTAATGGTAAAACCAGTTAAATACAATGGTAAATATGCAGTTTCAAACTTTCAACCGATATCCCTATTTACCAATACTCTCCTGACATAACTGGGGGGGGGGGGGGGGGCTGCGCCAGCGCCCATGCAGACCCGTCTGCTAGTTCACTAACCTAACCTGGGAATTGATTACGTAACCTACCCTCGCTGGGGGGGGGGGGGGGGGGAAATCTGCGCTCCGGTATGTGTGCAGTTTATACCAATACATGATCGGTTGTTTTAAGTATCCTGGTTTTAAGTGCATCATAACGAGTATTTCTAACCCATACAACAGCTGTCGAAAATGAAAAATAACACATGGGGATTCTGGGAGTGAGCTTAGCTCACCTGGTTAGCCACCCCTAGTATCTGGTCATCATGTCCAGGGAGGGAACAGCGGGCACAATGGTACTAGCGGGGCGACTCATATCTACAGGCACGCCAGTCCATAAATTAAATATAATTGGAATACATTGGCAACAAAGATGGACTGTGACAACAAAGATGATTGTGTGCCCTTGCAGAATGTAGCGTAAATGCTGTTACACAAAAAAACTAAATAACCAGTCTACATATTCTGAAAGTATAGGACCCAAAGTTGAGGGGTGGGCAGACTTAAATTGGTAACTGTATCAATAGAGACGACCAGGTCAGGGAAAGCATTCCACAAACTGTCACATCTCATACTGAAAAATCTCTTCCTAGCGTCAGTGTGGCTGGATGAGTGTGCCAATTTTAACCTGTGCCCTCTTGTACCCACCTCAGGCACCTCAGGTGCCAACACAAATAGATCGTCTGGTTGGATACTACACTTAAGAGTGGAAAATCTTCCAGCACATAAGAATGTATGCTCTAATGAGTCTACCTTTTACAGAGTAACTATAGATTTATAATTGACAAGCGTTCGTGGCATGTGAGACAACCCATCAATCTGCTTTGTCCACCTCCTTTGCACAGATTCTAAAAGTTTTAGGTCACCCAAGTATCCAGTGTTCCAAACGGTGGACCCGAAGTCTAGAAAAGTTTCCTCCCAGAATCACCTACATCACTCATAAGCTCACATGCTACTGTACTATCCACTAAGTTTCGTTTGTATACGCGACGCGGACTTAGGTAATAATTACCCTTTTTCTTCAGTCGTTGACATATCAATTTAGATACCTATAAAACTTTGATACAAAATTCTTTTTGTTCCAAATCATCTATTGACGCCGCAAATACATGTTCACTTAGCAGAAAATTATAGTATAGACATCGTAACGGGGCAGTTTTGCATAATCGCCCGGCTTCCTACCAAGTTCCTATGTTCCCAGTGTTGGTCACGTTCCTAACACCCAATCGTCGTTATCGTTCTCTACACCAATATGATGCAGTGTAGTTGTACGTGGAAGGTGAGTGTCAGCCATGTTGGTCTGTAATCATGGATTTACCTTGTACTTGGATGTTCCCTAATAATTGGATTATCCAA
This sequence comes from Chionoecetes opilio, assembly GCA_016584305.1. NCBI lineage: Eukaryota > Metazoa > Arthropoda > Malacostraca > Decapoda > Majidae > Chionoecetes > Chionoecetes opilio. The sequence continues at coordinate 108,161 of JACEEZ010024018.1, forward strand.
GTCTTATCAAGATGATGAATGTATCTCTGAACATATTCGTGATCACGGTGTGCTTGCCTCGTCACATAAGTCTAGTGTTGTAAAGTGGTGGTCGGGAGTGTGTGTATCGTCAAGACCGAAACAGTGGCGGTGCACAGGTCAATACTTAGTCCTAAAACCAGGAAACGTTGTCTTTGCAAATTTTGCACAAGTGACTATAAAGGCAACTTCTTGGAAATATTCCAATTAAAACCGTGGCAGGTGTTGTGCTTCATAAATTTATGGGTTCTTAATTAAGCATTTCTCGCACGGCCAAGTTCTAGGTAATTTAGAAATATCACGACAGACGGCTGTTGATTGGCGAAGCTTTTCCAGCGAAGTGACTGAATTTTGGTTTCGCAATCAGCATCCCATTGGTGGAGTTAACAAGACGGTTTTGAATAGACAGACCTTGATAGTGAAGCGCAAATATGATCGTGGTAGAGTGCTAGCCCAGACATAGCTTTTTGGTGCAATAGAACGCGAATCTAAAAAGTGTGTTGTGGTGCCATTAGTGGAGCCATTTGGTATAAGACGTGACTGCTACGCTCATCACAATAATATAAAAACACATTCTACCTGGGTCAGTAATTATAATTATATGTGACAGCTGGAAAGCATATCATACGTTATCAACGCAAGGCTATACACACAGTGATTAATCATTCAGAAAACTTTGTTGACCCGAATGATTCGGAGGAAGAGTTCATACGCAAAACATTGAACGCCTCTGAGGAGACATTGGTAAATTTTTACACTAGGACCGAAATTCCCTACACAATTGGGAGTGTGGTTTCTGTTCACCTTAATAGATTCCAAGAAACATTATCTATGAGCTTCCGTCGCAAATCACTACTTTCGGAGATACAAGATGTTTTTAATAGGACGGAGTGTACGTATAGGAGATATGAAAATTAAACTAACCTAACTCCCCCTTTAGACTCACTAATCTAACCTAACCTAACCTAATCCCACGCTTTAACCTCCTAACTAAAGCCAAATCCTCATTAAAAAGTGTCCGCGGCAAGGGAAGAACAGGGGCGATGCAGGTCACAAGAGGAAGAAGAGTGAGGCGCCCGTAAACACTCGTCGCTCTCCTCCCTATGAACAACATGTCGTTATCTCCAAAAGTAATGATGTGCGACGGAAGTTCATAGAGAATGTTTCTTAGAATCCAATAAGGTAAACAGAAACCATATTCCCAATTGTGTAGGGAATTTCGGTCCTAGTGTAAAATAATACCGAGACATTAAAGAGTGGGTGAAGCGGCCGGGCATTCAACTACCTTCCTGCGTAAATACATTGGCCGTTACCTGTTCCTATGCAGTTGTGAAGGAGGCAGAGAGGTCCATAACTTCCTACGAGAAGCGGCACGCCTCTATCCACCACAGTTGGACAGAACCTCAAGGCAGAGCGGAACGCCAATTCAGTCTATTAGTTAGTCACTCCCCTTCGGAAGGAGACGTGTCTGAAGCTGGGCCATCTTGGCGCCAGTAACGTAAGTAACAGTAAGAAATAATAGCAATAATAATTAATAATGATAATAATAATAATTTTATTATCGCCCAGAGGCATACAGACAAAAAAAGCAACAATAACAGGACAAGGAGTTAACTTTAAAGTCTAATCGTCCAGACCATTTCATCATTCCTGATTTAATGCAGTCAAAATATAGCCATGATCGAGTATATCAACAATATGTTGTCACTTTGTGCTTCCAGTCACCCGCTTTTAAATGATCCGCATTCAAAATCTGTAATTCCCGAGCTCTCAAAACACAACTGATTGACCATCAGAACGACGGACCACGGGGGGCTCGGTGACGTCACGCGCAGGCGGCCTTATTCCAGCCGGCCCTGATACAAATCACTTAAACTCAGAAAAAAATATAGTACTTGAAAAGAATTTTGGGTGGTTTCTGATATATTTTTTTTGCGATATGGCATACACTTGCATCCTCATGGTTCCAGCAAGAAACTGTGTCCTTTCCAGAGAGCTTAGCACCCATTTTCGACCTATTCGGCCACGATATATGTTTGGAGTGCTGGGGAGTCGCGGGTGAGAGGCGCGCGGCAAGACGATCTGCTTCACACCGCACGCCTCTCACCCGCCACTCCCCAGCGCTCCAAACATAATTATATCGTGGCCAAATAGGTCGGAAATGGGTGCTAAGCTCTCTGGAAAGGCACAGCTTTCTTGCTGTACCCATGAAGGATGCAAGTATATGTGCCATATCGCCAAAAAAATATCAGAAACTAAAAATTGATGCTTTCATTCACCCAAAATTCTTCAAGTACTATATTTTTTCTGAGTTTACGTGTATTTGTATCAGGGCCGGGCTGGGAGGCCGCCTGCTGTGACGTCACCAGCAATTTTCCCGCCACGGCTGGAATGGGGCTGTTGTTTTTCCCGCGCTTTTTACAAAAGTCATGTTTTTAGGGAAATAAGGCGTGGAAATTAATTATTTTTTGTGGATTAGGTATTTTGAATGAACATTAAACATAATTATGCAAAGAAAAAATGGGTCTGGACGATTATTTTAAGAATTAGAGCAAAACAAAAAATACATAATATAGGCACATTAGGAAATGTCCAGCATTTAGTTATTGGTAAATTTTACACTGGGACCGAAATTCCCTACACAATTGGGAGTGTGGTTTCTGTTCACCTGTAGATTCTCTAAAAAACATTCTCTCTATGAACTTCCGTCGCAAATCACTACTTTCAGAGATATAAGATGTTTTTAATAGGTAGGAGTGTATATGAGATATGAAAATTAAACTAACCTAGCCCCACCTTTTGACTTACTAATCTAACCTAACCTAATCCCACGCCTTAACGTCCTAACTAAAACCACATCTGGGAAAATCTTAAGAACAAGGGCTCCACGCTAAGCTGACCCAAATGTTGGCTCTACGTATTATACTTACTGTCCTTAAAGCTCCGTCCACACTAACGGGCAATGCCCGCGGGCACAAGCGAGCAGTTTGCCTGTTGACGGGCTCACCGCTTGTGCCCGCGGGCAAATGAGTAAAATGCCCGTGACGGTAGGTGAGCGATTACACCAGGCACTGCCCGGCAGTGCGTCGCTGCCAGACATACGAGGCTACATGCGGATCTTTGAGCCATGATTGTCATTTGTCAGGAATTTTTACACTACGCCTACATCAGAACATCATTTCTGACCCCTCCGCCCAGGATATCAAATGGTCAAGATTATGCGATCCTTACCTAATTGAACTTTATCGGCAACACCCTGCCATGGAACGTGAAAATGGACATATCCAGAGACGGAGACAAAAAAGCTTCTGCTTTTCCAGAGTCTCGCAAAGGAAATGCAAGATGTAGTTGTTCCGTGACAGTGGATGAAGATTAGAAAGAAATAGACCACCCGCAACCATACAGACGGGAACTGAGAAAAAAGAGATCAGAAAGGTTTATGCTGTCCCCTCATTCTTATCCTGTTTTCTATATATGGTGTTTTACTTGCGCAAGGGTTTATAGAATGTACTTGGGTCCATTCTCACATAGTTTATGAAGTCACGCATATTTTCCATCTTGCATTCTCGAAAATCGTAACATGATTCTCACTGTTTTTCCTTTTACTTCTTTAGCCAGTCTTTGCACCACTTCTTTTTCTTCCACTTTGTCCTTTTTTCTTTTAGGCACATAGCATGATTTATGGTACCAGTTTTTAGCTTCTTACGGTACCTTCTTGCTCGCATTGTTGTCGTACCGAAAGTCTTCCTGAGAACGGCTACACTTCCTGGCTGCCCAGCTGCTCGCCTCTGCTGGGCCCAGGCTAGTACGCATTTTCGCGGCCGCTCTGGTCCGGTCTGGCTGGCTAGTCCCGGACGGCCACTGTTTTTGGGGGGGGGGGGGGGGGGACAGAGGCAGTTTAGACCGGTGGCTGGAACTGACTGGGCCGGTCTGAGCGCGAGCAGACCAGGTTGACCAGTGTGGGGAGACCTTGGGCCATGAGCACTACAGTCACGAGGAAGGCGACCAGGACATTTCTCGTGCTGCTGAAACTGGAAACACATGTGCCGACATAAGACTATAGTAGCACAGGCGTGGGTATTTGGGTAAACTCTTCAGCACAGGTAAAAGGCGGACGACAAAAAGGATATTGACAAATGGACGCCTGCCGCCTCCACAGTTTCAGTTCAGACCGCCCACTCGTCCCCCAGCCAATGAGGAACGACGAATGGGACGGGGCCAGTCTCGATGTATTTTCGCGACCATCAGTCCACCCTGACCCGGTCCGGACTGGACTGAACCAGGGCGGTGAACGTCACGAAAATGCGCTATATGCTGAGGCTCTGCTGTGTGGACAACAGTTTCGGTGTGCCCGCGGGCTTTTGCCGGTGACGGGCACTGCCCGGCGGGCTTTGCCCGCTATTGTGGACGGAGCTTACACATCTGTTTAGATTTTAATGAGTGCCGATCCTTACCTTGCCTACATGGCTGATATTAAATTTCAGGTTCTTGAGAAAAACTAGGGATATACTTTTAGGATATTTTCCCCAAGTTTTGAGAAGTGCGCCCCCGTCCGCTAGGTTAGGTTAGGTTAGGGCAGGTCAGGTTAGGTCAGGTTAGGTTAGGTCAGGTTAGGTTAGGTTAGTGCACAGCAAGGGGGGTCGAGGAGGGGGGCTAGGTTAGGTCTGTAGAGTTTTGTCATCTTTAGAATAAAGGCTCAACCAAAGACTACTCTATACTGGACTTGCTACTCGTGCCCGCGCCTACGCCCATGACCGTGGAGCCAGTTTTGGCGATTCCTGCCATTTTCGAACATCACCCCCATTTCCCTTCCTGGTGGTTTATCAGTATAAATGATTATACCGTTATCTTCGTAAATGGGATATGTTCTATAATATTAATAAAAAAACAGTAAATACCCTAAAGAAATGCCTTTATGAGAGAGTGAAGAAATATGCTGACTTACTATTCACTTAAACTCTTCGCCATTTAATATTTTGCGAGAAAACATTTTAAGTGAATATATCATAGAAGCAAATTTTATTAGCTTTCATTGTATATTCGTTTTGCTGATATGTATTAACCCACCATGCTAAATTCCGTTGACTAAAAAATAACATCATCATCGGATCGCAGTAAAAAGTGTTCCATGAATACAGAGACTGTGGTTAATCAGTATAAATGAGACACTGTTACCTTCGTAAATGATTGTTTCTACTATAATATTATCAATAAAAACTGTAACATACACAGAAATTCCATTATGAAGACTGAAGAAATATGCAATGACCTATATTCACTTAACTCACGCCATATATATTTGTGCGTAAAGACTTTTACATGCAACCATATCAATAGAAGCGTATTTTATTAGCTTCCATTGTATATTTCGTTTTCTGAATATGAATTAGAACCATGCAAAATGAGCGTTAACTAAATAATTACCATCATCAATCTGGTAATTTTGCCTCTTGATGAGGTTTATTTATTTGTTAATGCCTAATCGCATGTATGGTTCTAATTAATTTATAAGAAAACGAAATATAGTCAGGAAAGCTACTAAAATTCCACTTCATTGATATGTTTCATGTAAAAATGTTTTCTCGCAAAATATTAAATTGGCGAAGAGTTTAAGTGATATTAAGTTCATGTCATATTTCTGACTCTCATATGGCATTTCTTAGTGTATTTTGCAATTTTTTATTGATAATAATTATAGAGCAAACATTTACGAAGTAACGGTATATCATTTTATCTGATAAACCATAGAAGGGAAATGGAGTGATGTTCGAAAATGTCATGAATCGCAAAACTGGCCTCCCTGGAAATAGCCGCAATGAGTTAAAAAAAAAAAGCAAAAAAAGGTGGTGCCGGGTTTTTTCTGCGTTTATTATTATATTGTTGTTTGATGCAATAATATTCCACATCCGCTCATTTATATTAAAACTCTTGATTTGAAACATTATACAATTTGAATTTGAATGGGGGGGAATAATTGTTAATTCTCCCTGGAGGATTATCTTCGCGTACAAATAATAACGATGAGTAATTATTATTTAAAGTAGCTGCCTCCAATAGCCCCAGTTCAAACCGTTTAGAACCTCTGGCTAACTCTTAAACAGAAGTAAAATATAAAAATTAAGGTAGTTACGTGGATATAATAATATACCGAATTAATGTTGAATTTTCTTCGAAACCGTGGACAAGTTTTCCACAACACCGTGTTGTCACCGAGGTTTGAACAAAACCTTGTTATTCAGTCTCATTGGTATATTCACATAAGGGGGTTTTCATTGATACACATATATATTTCTGGGAAAACCTTGGGAAAGTCGCTGGTGGACCACCCGTCTTTGCTGTCACACTCCTAGTGCTATAGTCTAAACACACCTCAGTATATCCATCTAACTAATTATGGAAGATAAAGGAGGGAAGTGTGGGAATGATGAAATGTTTGCGTGAAAAAAACCATGTGGGCTATGTTCTCCACAGCTGAGTCCCACACGCCGAATCCTTGACGATAAACGGGAGAAGAGTCTAGTATAACACTTGTGATGATATTTACAAAAAAAAAAAAAACAGATAGGCTATCCTACTCGTTATGAACATTCATAACGGCACATATATGGATATATATCCCTATACCAAGGGGAAGGATGAGGTGAACTACTGTAGCGTCTTACCTTGACGGAAACGGGAGAAGATTGGTCTCTCGTGGTGTTTCCACAGCGGGAAGAGTGGAAAATTAGCGGGAAAAGACGTTTGATATTCATGACTGGTTTCCACGAAAGGGTATGACCTTTAAATGACTAATATTACAGATGGGAGTAGAGGGATAATTACTGAGATAGTTAGTAATAACAAACTCTTAATTTGATGAGGAAAATTTAATGGTAAGGCCAGGTTAACGCTGTAATACTAATCCAACCACATCCACTGTTTTAACGAGTTTCCCACGATAGCGGTCTTTGTGGCTGAGAGCGAGTAGTTGGAAGTTATTAATTTTAACGATCCTACTTAAGGAGCTGCCTGTCTATTTTAGACCGGCCTCTAATTCTTATTTTTCACGTATCCTAAGAATCTAAGGGAATCGATCAATCTCGAACGAGGGTAGGGGAATATAGGAGATTTAATTGAGAAGATTTATTTCTCCCGCGAACTTAAGATCCCACATAACCTTTACCTCGTGGTGTTTCGCTGTGCATGGCGGTGGGGAGGAGGGGTATTGGGGAATAGGAAGGAATGAAGGGAGAACGAGAGATAAGAAGGAATGAAGAGGACGAGAGAAAAGAAAGAATTTGAAAGAAGCTGTCTTTAGAAATAACCTTACTCACTTACACACTGTGCTTAGGCTACACTAAAAGCGCGTTTTCGCGGCCGCTCTGGCCCGGTCTGGACTGGGCTAGTCCCGGGCGGCCACTGTTTTTGCGATGCAGTCTGGAACGTTTTTAGCCCAGTCTAGTCCGGTGCGCCCCAGATAGCAAGACCACCTTGACCAGTATGGGTAGACTGGCGCATGCGCACTACAGTCAGCGGGAAGACGACCAGGAGCTTCTCGTGCTGCTGATAACACATGAAACACCATGATAGGCCGCCATAAGACTAAAGTAATTTTACGAAAAATTAACATATTCGCAATTGCCTGAAACCATCTTGGGAAAATTAATGTACCGTCAACAACACTATATTTGCATTTCTGCCCGGAGGACCGCCCACTCGATCCCCCAGCCAATAGGAACGACGAATGGGACGGGGCCAGTCTCGATGTATTTTCGCGACCATCAGTCCACCCTGACCCGGTCCGGACTGGACTGAACCAGGGCGGTGAACGTCACGAAAATGCGCTATTAGTCTAGAATAAAGAACTAAATGGTTATTAAGACATTTCAATACCTTCTGTAAGACAATATAACTCTGGAGGCGTCCGTATGTAATTCTGGCATTACAGCAAGTCCAGTATACAGTAGTCTTTGGCTCAACCTCCTATCTTCTTCTTCTTATCACTTAACAAGCTTGGGAAAATGGTGGAAACCGGGGGTTTGGGTGGGGGAGCACACATATAAGGGAAATATGGCCCCGATAAAGTCTATGAACTAGGGAAATTTACCTAGTTTAGTGATTTTTTTGTGGGGAACCATATTTCCCTTATGTGTGTGCTCCCCCACCCAAAAACCCCGGTTTCCTACCATGTCCCTAAGCTTGTTGGCTATAAGAAGAAGATAGGGGGTGGAGCCTTTGTTCTTAAAGTAATCGTCCAGACCCATTTTTTCTTTGCATAATTATGTTGAATGTTTATTCAAAAAATTTATCCACAAAAAAATATTCATTTCCACGCCTTATTTCCCTAAAAACATGACTTTGTAAAAAGCGCGGGAAAAACAACAGCCCCATTCCAGCCGGGCGGGAAACATGCTGGTGACGGTCACTTCAGGAAAGCCTTCTAGTCCCCCCTGCTGATACACATACACAAAGACTCAGAAAAACTATAGTACTAGAATAATTTTGGTGTTTCTGATATTTTTTTGCGATATGGCATATAATACTTGCATCCTTCATGTGTACCAGCAAGACAGCTGTGCCTTCCAGTAGAGCTTAGCACCCCTTTCTGACCTATTTGGCCAATGATAGGTGTGTGCAGCGCCGGAGTGGCGGGAGAGGAGCGCGGTGTGAAGCACATTGTCTCGCCGCGCTCCTCTCACCCGCCACTCCTCGGCGATGCACACACATATCATGGCCAAATAGGGTCGTAATGGGTGCTAAGCTCTCTGGAAAGGTACCGCTTCTTGCTGTACCCATACATGATGCAAGTATATGCATATCACAAAAAAAAAAAAATCAGAAACACAAATTCTTCAAGTACTATATTTTTCTTCTGAGGCGGGGTTTCACACTACACGTTTTTTTGCTGTCCGTGTCTAGGTGGCGTGGGCCGATTAGTGACGTCACAGTGGACGTCGCCCGCCATTCCGCAGCCACGTAGTGTAGCGCCCCCTTATAGCTTTCGTTAACTCGAAGGGCTCAAAACCCTGGCGATTACGCTGCCTCACCCACAATAGTGGGAAAAAAAATTAAAGATTAAGAGAATATGTGAGTATTACTGGTACTTAATAAACAACTCGTTAACAGGGTTCAGTATATTATCACATACTGATTGGGTCAGTCTTCACAGCCCTCTTACCTAAGGTTCCAAAAAAATAGATAACTGCACAATATGACCACAGGACGACACGACGCGACTCTCAGCTCGTGTTTAACAATAACCCAAGAATTCCTTCACCCCACTGTCACTGTGTAAAGTACCTATACACACACACACTCGCTATGAATCATAGCCTTAGCTGTATCCCCTGGTGTGTCCATGGTCATCCACTCAGCATCCCCTGGTGTGTCCATGGTCATCCACTCAGCTCACGCTCACACCATCAGCTCACACCATCAGCTCACCCCGCTCCAAAACCCTTTAAAAGGGTTGTAAGACACCACTCCCCACACGTGCTGTCACTGTCAGGCTTAGTGAGAGAGAGAGAGTAAATATGGCTACCTTCCTCCCTGCTCTCCTTCCCGCCTGACGTCACCAGCGACCGCGGGCACAAAAGTATTGTCGGAAACTATATCTATTGATTAAGAACTGAGGAGTGAAGGAAAATGACGAGCATTTAATTACTCGACATATATATATTACTTTACTCTCCCCACTCAACATAAACTCTTCTTCAATCATGAGTCAAAAGGTTTAACCCATTTTCTCGCATTACAGTAGAAAGAATTGGGAGCTCCGAATAATGTGAGCTGAGACGCACGTCTCTCAAGGTCAGTGACGTCATCACTGCTCCAGCAATGTGGTGGTCGCGGGGAGCCTGTGTTCACATTACACCGGTAGGAAGTGACGTCACTGTGACGTACAGTGAGTCACTGATGACAAGATCACGTAGACTACGTCAGCAAAAATGTGAAGTGTGAACGGCCTGATCTACGTGTAATTTGTATCAGTCAGGGCGGAGGCTTCCTGAAGTGACGTCACCGAGCCGTGGTGCGTCGTCTGCTGCTCATCAGTTGTGTTTTGAGAGCTCGGGGAATTTACAGATTTTGAATGCAGATAATTTAAAAACGGGTGACTGGATGCATAAAGTGACAACATATTGTTGATATACTCGATCATGGCTATATTTTGACTGCATTAAATCAGGAATGATGAAATGGTCTGGACGATTACTTTAAGATTTACCCAAATCTGCATAAAAAAAGTGTCCGCAGCATGGGAAGAACAGAGGCGATGCAGGTTACAAGTTGAAGAAAAGTGTGGCGTACGTAAACACTTGTCTCTCTCTCCTCTCTATAAACAATGTCATTATCTCCAAAAGTAATGATTTCCGACAGAAATTCAGAGAGAATGTTTCCTAGAATCCAATAAGGTAAACAGAAACCATACTCCCAATTGTGTAGGGAATTTCGGTCCTAGTGTAAAATAATACCAGTTTTTGTATTGATAGACGGAGGGTTGTTAAAATGCGCAGTTTCAGCATGGGTAACCAAAAAATCGTCGGCAGCATATTTTTAGTCGGGGTGAGGAGGGGAACTACTAAAACTATTGTAGCGGTCGCCCATAGATCCTGTAACTCTCCCCTAAACAAGTTTGGGTACCTGGGGAATTTTGTGTTTTTGGGTGGTTGCCAAATAATGCTCCGGAAACACGTATTTTTTATAATTATATGGGATAAATAAAAATTCCATAAGTGTCTTGAATTTCCTTAAGTCTAGAAAATTTACTCTGGATCTAGGAAAGCTACCCTAGATCTAGGGTATAAGTACTCTCTTACATATCTCCAAGATACGTGTTTCCGACGCATTATTTGCTCTCCACCCAAAAACTCTGCATTCCCCCAGGTCCCCCAGCTTATTTGGGGGAAGGGGGAGAGTATGGGCAAACACTAGAAATTTACCAACAATAAAATGTCCCTCCTCCATAATGTAAATTGGTATTTTCAACCAGTAATTGAGTACGAGGTCAAAAGTAATCTTTTTCCACGTATTTTGATAATGGTCACATTAAAAATCGTCAGAAATGCCTCATTTTGCAGTTATCCCCCCTCCATAACGAACCTGGGGACCCGTCGGGAACGCGGGGTTTTAGGCGGGGAAGTGGACAAGAGCTCTGTACTGAAAGTATATTATGTGCATGACGTAAAATATATGCGGTAAACACACTATGGGATGACATAAGGCCAAAAATACATAAAAATATATAACCGATAAAATCTATGGGAATTACTAATCTATTCCTGTAAAAATCTGTAGTCTACAATGGTCAAACTGCAGTTTGATACAATACATGGATATTGGTTATGTAACCTGATATAACTGGGGAGCTGCGCTCCCCAAGACTTAGGGAGCTGCGCCCCTAAAAGGCGCCCAAGACTTAGGGGAGCTGCGCCCCCCAAGTTAGCTAGTTCGCTAACCTAACCTGGACGTTGGTTGAGTAGCCTAACCTAAAGCAGGGATTAAGGTTAAATGGGGGTTTGAAGGGGATTAACTGCAAAATTATGCTTTTCAGACGATTATGAATGTGACCATCATTCTTAACACATCAAAATACATAGGAAAAAAGTACTTTTAAATTCTTACTCAATTACTGGTTGAGAGTACCAAAATACCTCCAAATACCATATGGGAGTTAAATATACCTACAGACAAGATAATCAAATACACTTTAATAATAATAACAATTTATTATTATTATTATTATTATTAAGTACAAAAATTCATCCCAATATTTACCTAGAGACCTAGGACCTACTAGGTCACATACACTATTGTACTGCAGCTATCTATGCCAGGATTTTATCTCTTATTTTATTTAACGATAATTTGGAAATTTTTAAGTAGGTGGCAGGAGTTACACAGGTCTCTTGAAAGAGCCGCAGGTTGCCGACCACTGCCTTAGGGCATGGTGTTCTACCACGTCTAAAAACACGTTGTCTCTTTGGATTGGCCGAAAATAATTGACATGCTACGTCATAAAAGAAAACTTTCATTGGCGGAAAATAGGTCATATGAGTGGGCCTGCGCAATCACTCTATCCTAAAGCAAAATACTAATAAAAACAGTATCGCTTTAGGCGCCCCATGCATCGGAGGAAAGACAGAAATTTTGTTAAATCTTCAAAATGTTTTCTGACGGCTGATGTAGGAGTTAGAAATACTGTAAATGGTCAGATCTACAAGTTGAGGACTATTATAACTACGTGCCGTGTATTGTATTAAACTGCAATAGAACCCTAATGAATTACATGAATGACTTGGCCAATGGTTTGAAAGTTATGAGCGTTTATTTGTGGATGATTTAGAAATAACAAAGCAGGTGTCAAAGGAAGAGGATTGTAGGATATTGCAGGAAGATCTGGATTTTTAGATATTTGAGTGGTCAGTAGTGGTAAATGAAATGTAACACACAAAAATGTGTTAAACATTATTGATTGGATTGCACAAAGTTGATCAAATGGAGCAACGAATTGGGAGGCGAGGCTATTAACAAAGCAGATGAGAAGTAGAATTTTAAAGTAATATTTCATGATTACTCATCACCACAGAAACATATAAATATACATATTAATACAGCATAAAAACATCTGACAAACATTAGAACGGCTTTTTTCTATATGGACGACGATATGATAAAAAAGTTTATTGTCGCCATGATCTGCCCTAGGTTAGAGCATGCCATGGTGGTATGGTTTACGCACAAGAAGAAAGATATCAACCTTAGATGACTAAGAAATTACAACAAGCAGCCATGCAGATTGTTCCCAGTGTGTCACATTGATGTATATATTTTGCTTTTTACATCACAAAGAACTGGACAAAGGCAAAAAAAAGAAATAATAAAGAGCCCGCTTAGTTGTAATTCCCTATAAAGGTAAGCTTAAAGGACAGTAAGATAATATAAAAGGGGGAGGGGGTTAGTTAGGGAGATGCCTTGTTGCTCCTCTCTTGAAAATATTTAAGTCGTAGAAAGGAGGAAAAATAGAAAACGAAAGAGAGTTCCAGAGTTTACCATTGAAGGAGATGAAAGAGTGAAGATACTGGTTAATTCTTGCATTAGGGAGATGGACAGAATAGGGATGAGAATGAGTAGAAAGTCTTATGCAGCGAGGCCGCGGGAGTGGGGGAGGCATGGAGTTAGCAAGTTCAGAAGAGCAGTGAGCATGAAATACGGTAGTGAAGAATAGCAGAGCAGCCTGTGCGGCGGGGGGGTGATTTTAAAGATTGAAGACAGTCAGTCAGAGGAGGGGTGTTGATGAGACGAAAAGCCTTTGACTCAACTGTTTTAGGAGAGCTGTATAAGTGGATCCTCCTCCAAACATGTGAGACATAAACTCCCCAGACATGGACGGATAAGGCCCCTGTAGAGAGCAAGCATTGGGAGGGAGGAAAAAATGCGACGCAGACGCCACAGGACACCTAACTCATAAAAGCTTTTTTAAGCAAGAGATGAGATGCCAGATTTCCCGTTCGATTTTATATAGGATAGTCCTAGAATGTTCCCTTGTAAAAGATGAGAATGAGTAGAAAGTCTTATGCAGCGAGGCCGCGGGAGTGGGGGAGGCATGGAGTTAGCAAGTTCAGAAGAGCAGTGAGCATGAAAATAACGGTAGAAGATAGCAAGAGAAGCAATTTGCGGCGGTGATTTAAAGATTGAAGACAGTCAGTCAGAGGAGGGGTGTTGAAATGAGTCAGTTGAGACAGTTGAGTGTCGTTGAAAAAGAGAGGATAGTTGTCTGGAAGGCTATCTCGAGTAGATAGGTGAAGAAATTGGATTTTTGAGACATTGAACAAAACAAGGTTTGCTTTACCCCAATCAGAAGTTATAGAAAGATCAGAAGTTAGGAGTTCTGTGGCATCTCTCCGTGAATCATTTAGTTCCTGTTGAGCTGGACGCCTAATGAATGACGCTGAAAAATGCAGGGTAGAATCATCAGCGTAGGAGTGGATAGGGCATTGAGTTAGGCTTAGGATATCATTAATGAATAAATAATAGAAAGAGAGTGGGTGATAGGACAGAACCCTGAGGAACATCACTATTGGTATACTTAAGAGAAGAACAATGACGTCTACAGTAGATGCAATAGAACGGTTAGAAAGAAAACTTAAGATGGAGGTGCCGAGAAGGATAGAAACCGAATGAGGGTAGTTTATAAATTAAAGATCTGTGCCAGACTCTTCCAAAAGCTTTTGATATGTCAAGGGCAACAGCAAAAGTTTCACCGAAACCCCTAAAGGAGGACAACCAAGATTCAGTTAGGAAAGCTAGAAGATCGCCAGTAGATCGCCCTTTACGGAAACCGTACTGACGATCAGATAGAAGATTGTGAGGCAGATAGATGCTTTAGAATCTTATTAGGTACAGATTCAAAAAACTTTAGAAAGAGCAGGAAGTCAAAGCTATAGGACGGTAGTTTGAAGGATTAGAACGGTCACCCTTCTTAGGAGCAGGTTGGATGTGAGCAAACTTCCAGCAAGAAGGAAAGGTGGAAGTAGATAGACAAAGACGGAAAAGTTTGACCAAGCAGGGTGCAAGCACAGAAGCACAGTTTTTGAGAACAATAGGAGGGACTCCGTCAGGACTGTAAGCCTTCCGAAGATCTTGGGATCTTGGCCAGAAAGGGCAAAGAAAATATCATTACGTAATATCATAATAATAGGCATAATATAGTCAGTGGGTGGAGGAGAAGGAGGAACAAGCCCTTCATCAACCAGTGTGGAATTTTTAGCAAAGGTTTGAGCAAAGAATTCAGCTTTAGAAATAGATGAGACAGCTGTGGAGCCATCTGAGTGAGGCATAGGAGGGAAGACAAGAAGTAAAATTGTTAAGATGTTATTAGCTAGATGCCAGAAGTCTAAGAGAGGAGTTTGAATTCAGAGAGATTTTTGACATTTTCTATAAAATGAGTAGTTTTTGGTAGATTGAAAAAATTTGGCATGATTACGTGCAGAAATATAATGGGCACGAGTTTCAGGAGATCGATGCTTATGGTACCGTCTGTAAGCCGCCTCTCTATCTCGGACAGCATGAGAACAAGCAGAGTTATACCAAGGTTGACGGGCTTTAGGATTAGAGAAAGTGTGAGGAATGTATGCCTTCAAGCCAGAGACAATAACCTTAGTAATGCGCTCTGCACGAGAGATGGGTCCCTCTGACCGAAACAATATAATTTCCATGGAAAATCAGAGTAGTACTGCCCTCCCACTTAGCTGAGTTGAAATGCCAGAAACACTCCGCTAGGTGGTCCCGAGGCGGGCACGGGAGCGATAGGACAGGTTTACGGAATAAGATTATTGTCAGAGGGCCCAACGGAGAACAGGTTTCAAAAGTAAAACAGAAGGGTTAGTAGTTAGGGAAAGGTCAAGAATGTTGGGCGTGTCCCCACGGTATGGTATATGAGGAGAGGCTTCATAAATTGGGATTGGCATCATTAGAGGAAAGAAGAGAAAGAGGATACTTGATATCAGTGTATATAGAGCAATGACGGGATTGGAGAAACTGACAAAGAAGACACTTATCTAAAGAACATAGGAGCCACAAGAGGATTTGGAAAGAAACTAAAAAAGACAAGAAGACTGAAGGGTATTAACCCCTTCACGCCCAGATCTTTCCTTTGCTATATAGTATTGTCTGTTAGCCATTACGAAAAGTAGCTTAATATACCAAATTATCAAGTGGACAAGGGTATTAAAAAGGTCATATCTATAGAATATTACTAACATTAATTAAAATAGTCTAATGGTAGCCAAAATACAAAGGAAATTATGTTCTGGGTCTCAGGGGGTTAAAGAGTTCCGTTTTCCTTATCAGTGTAATGATATGTGGAATAGCTTGGACAATGACATTCATAGTAAATGGCAAGAGTATTCATGAGTTTAAAATTAAGAATGACGAAATGAATTATTGAGACAGAGCCACATGAGTAGTAATCATTACCCATATATCATAACTATAGACAAATACAATTAGGCACATAATACACACACCAGTTGATTGCTGGGTAAATGGATAACAATGCAATGCACCACTTTGTGGTTCAACGTTCAAATCCTTTCTACTTAAAATCTTCCCCTCTACCCAACAAACTTGGGGACCTGGTCAGGACCCGCTGTTTTGGGTGGCCGAGACAAAAAAACTAAGTCAATTATGTTCGCCTCCAAAATAAGAGTGAGTGGCCTACTCTAGGGAAAAATCTAAGCTAACCTAAACCAAACCTAACCTACCTTGGCGTATTAACCTCCTAGCCTCCTGGACCCCCCATTATACCCTCTATGAGCGCTTACCTTTAGACTTGGAATTTTTCTGGCACCTCAGACTTTGTAGAGGCAGTGTGGTTTAAACAGGCCTGACCGCACACTGGAACCTTTATGGATATGAAGAACAGTAAGTGTACTATATGCTGCTGTAATGTCATTCAGATAAGCTTGGAACAATGCTTATGCAGTTTTGCCAGGTTTTTTGCTGACAGAAGCAGGCATTTAGTGTCTTCTTTGAGTAATGAATAGTAATAGGAATAGTAATGAATGTTTACAGTGGACCCTCCAATGGGCAACTGCACTGAGTATTAAGATCCCTTTCCAAATGTCCATCAATCTTGATTAGATAGGTAATTTGCAGACAGTAGGGTTCTAGCGACCAATATTTTATGTTATTTTAACCAAAATAAGGTAATCGTAAGTGTTCTTATATTGAATATTAGGTTTTCACTAATACAACCAATGGTTTTGATATACTCATTACTCATGTCCATATCATGAACATTGGTTTGAAGAAATAGTATTTGAAATTATGCTCTACTCCTGCATGCCCTGATAGCCTCTAAGGAAGTATTACGTCAAAATGTTGGCTGAATATATTTATCCATTGATGCTGAAAGACTATAGATTGTTTGCATAAGGGTATTATGATTTCTTATTCTATAAAAACCATGATTAACGCCATGGATAATTTCGCCATCCGACATTTTTACATAAACACGTAGCCTGCCACACGTACGATGTTTGTATAATGTAAACACGAGTGACAATCGCTGACGAAGCTCGTCACTTGTGTTTACCAGGTACTACAAGTGCCCTGGTGCAGGAATGTCCTTTAAACCATTGAAACACTTGCTGCAGCAGTGTCCACGCCTCCACTACCACCGTGTAGTGCTACACTCTCAACTCCTCGCCCTGAACGTCACCACCTTTACCTTGTCGTACACTGATCTGGCAACAAGTAAATAATATGCATTATTCTAAATTCCTACCATGATATAATGCTATATTGACTAAATGAGATGTTTACCGAATCGGGAATTGTATGTACGAGTTGATTTTATGGAGAAAATCATTACTATTGTACGCATATATTTTCATTGTCTATACATCCTAAACACCAATGTCACATTTGTTTAATTAATTAAAAAAAATTTATTTGAAAAAAAACTATATAGAAGCATGTAAAGAAAATCAACTATGAAGTCCTCAAAACATGTATACACTACCGTAGATAACACTAAAGTCGCCAGGACAACGTTTTTTTTATTTACAGACGTCTGGTGGCGTTAATACTTCTACATTTCTACATTCATGATTTCAGGAAAGTTAGAAGGGGCTACCTGGAGAGTCTGTGTCATTTTGTGTCTTCATCTGTGTCATAATATGGCTATACATGAACAAATGACAAAAATAAAACGTGGCGTCGTTGGTATACCGGCTACACTAAGATCGCCAGCTAGTGTTTATGTTCTGAGTGCCCTTCCGCTGTCGTCGTCGCGCGAAAAAAATAATAGTGAAATTTGAAACCGTATATACACGCATATACAAAGCATAAAACAACACTGAAATAGGGTAGATTATACAGTCATGATATAAACTACTGTGCATCATCTTCAGTGGCACATAAAAATCTGTAGTAATGCTATAATTCGTAATATATGGTGGCTGGCGACATCAGTGCAGGTGGCGACTAAAGTGTTATCTACGGTAGGGTCCAGCATAGAACATGTTCACATAGAACGAGTCCCTTATAGAACCAATGACCTAAAATATTATTCCAAAATTTTTGTTAGGAACGAATGTGATCATATAGAACGATTCCGCCATCAAAGTAGGGCAAATCCGAGGAGTTCTCATATAGAGCGCCGAAATATCGTACAGAACGAAGTTTGTGTGTCCCGGGCATGGGGTGAGGTGGGGCACGGCGGCGGCGTGTCGCCACGGAGGTGGGGTGAGGGTGGCATGAGGTGGGCAACGGCGGTAGCGACCGCGCAGCTCTCTTCCATTATTACCAAAAAAAACATTCATGTGAAGGATCATAGACCACTGTATACCTGGACTGGGCACGGAATATCGCCCTGTCGCACAAGGGGCTGAAGTCGGAGGGCCGCTCGGATTCATATATATATATATATATATATATTATATATATATATATATATGTTTGTGTGTGTGTGTGTGTGTGTGTGTGTTGTTGTGTGTGTGTGTGTGTGTAGATGTGTTATAGTAGTATATGATATAGTAATTTGTGTATGTGTGTGTGTGTGTGTGTGTGTGTTTGTGTGTGTGTGTGTGTGTGTGTTGTGTGTGTGTGTGTGTGTGTGGGGGTGTTGTGTGTGTGTGTAGAACTGGTTTTATCAGTATATATGATATACTGTAATCTTCGTCATGTTTGTTCTATAATATATCAAATACAAACAGTAAAACACGCACAAAATTGACCATTACGAGACTCCCTGAAAAAAAAAGAAATATGCATACACTTATATTCACTTCACTCTTCGCATTTAAACTTTGCGAGTCAACTTTTATCATGGAAGGATATCAATAGAAGCGGCTGATTTTTTACTTTCCATTGCTATATTCGTCATCTGAATAAATAATTAGAACCATGCAATAAATTAAGCGTTAACTGAATAAATAATCATCAATCGGGTATTTTCCCGATTGATGATGTTATTTATTTAGTCAACGCTAATTTATACACGGTAACTAATTCATTTATCAGAAACGAAATGTGATGAAATAATACATCATCATGCGAAATATCCCGATTGATGATTTTTATTTGTTTTTTTTTTTTAAAATTTTTTTTTTACGCTAATTTATGCATGGTTCCTAATAAATTTTATTCAGATAGAATATAGAAATGGAAAGCTAATAAAATTGCGCTTCTATTGATACCTTCATGATAAAGTTGACTCGCAAAGGTTGTAAATGGCTAAGAGTTAAATGATATTAAGTTCATGCATATTTCCTTCATAGTCTCGTATGGTATTTCTTTAGCGTGTTTTTACTGTGTTTTAATTTTTGATAATATTATAGCGCAAACATTTACAAGATTACAGTATATTCATATATACTGATACCAGTCTATTATGATAGTCCATAGGCCCTATATCCCTTTGTCGGCGCCCCCGCAGGCCCCTATGCAGCCCTGCAATTCAATCATTGGCCGCGTGACAGTCGGTATACAGTGTCATGAAGGATTGATTTTTTTGATCCATGCACAATATTGTCATTTTCGCGTTTATTGATTGTGTGGTAATTATGTCACATACTATTTAATTTGAAGTCCTTACCTGAATCAAAACCACATGTTCTATCGCATCGACACATTATCCCAGCCAATCCACTCACTAGGATACTTAATCGTGGATAGTATGGTTGGCAATGCGGATCAGGTTGTGATTATAGCTGCAATGGTCCTTGTGATCCGCAGTGGTAGCGCGTGATCAGAGCCGCCCTTGAAAGACGAAGCGGCGGGCGGAGGTTGGGTTGTTATCCGAGACGTCATCGTTATCACCCAAGTACTTGAGCGCGGCAATTGTTATCATTGTGTGATTCTTAATAAATGTCCTTTGATTTAACTATATGTACAATTAACTATGTAGTACAAAATCTCTTCATATTAATCAGAGAAAAGATGTTATCTTCACGGAGGGTCTGGGTGTACTGTCCTTATAGATAAGCACGTATATTTTAATGTTACTCCCGGGGATGGCTGGAGTGTACTGACTTTCTGTGAGCTGCCAGCAGCGGCCACCACAATCTCCACGTGTCACCTTTCGGTAACAAGCTGGTGGACGGCCACGATTGGTGCAAATTTAAAGTACGGCGCCCTGAGTAGCCGTTTCAATTAAAGGTGCAAATTCTTAATATTACTGGGAAGTGTTCAATTTCTCCATCCCAGTATTTACCATTTACTTAAATTACCTTAATTATTACCCATTACCATTACAATTATATATATATATATATATATATCCCTATACGCGCCCTCCTATGATGAGTGGAAAATACCTCTCACTAGGGGGGGGGGGGAAACAAACTACCACTACCAATTATGAGAGGGTGTTTGGTGGATAATTTCCACAGATGGCTTTCATTCGACAGTACACTTTCATCGTTGTTGTTGTGGTTTTGTTTACAAGGTGTTGAAGTTAGAGAAATTAAGGGCGAAACTAAAAAACAGTGAAATAGAAAATGTGTGAAAATAGTGAGAAAATTTAAAGAAAATTAGTGAAAGTGCAAAACTTAGAGAAATTTAAATAGAGAATCAGTGAAATTTGTGAGAAAATTTAAAGAAAGTTAGAGAACGTGAATAGAAAATTAGTTAAATAGTGAGAAAATTTAAACAAATTAGACTAGCGAAAGTGCAATAGAAAATATGTGAAAATAGTGACAAAAATTTAAAGAAAGTTAAAGGAAGTGAATAAAAAATGAGTTTACTTAGTGAAAAAAAAACTATAGTCTTTCCAATGTTCCAAGTCACTTTAGCCGCTTTAATTTCTACCCATTACCATTATAATTATATATATATTCCTATACTTCCCCCTATGGTGAGCGAACAATACCTACCGCACAATGGGGGGTGAGGAACAACACTGCCACTCTGCTAATTGAGAGGGTGGTTGGTGAATAATTTCCACAAGTGACTTGATAAAATGGAAAGACTATAGTGAACGATTGCAAAAAAAAGCCAATTCGGTCACCATCGGCAACGCGCACGACCACTCTCGAAACATATCGTCATCGTACGCAGCCGACTGGTACGGAAATCTACGCACATACTAGTACTGGATTTAACGTAAAATAATATACAGATATATTAACGTAGCTATTGGGAGCTTAAATTGCAATAAATATAAACTGTTCTACTTAATAGCTTAGCACGTGTATGTCTCTGTGTGTGTGTAGCGTATTTTTAGTCGAGCAGGATCTCTTTTATGGGCGGCGTGTTGTGAATAGAATGATAGCATAGAATATATTTATTTGCTCCAGACTTAATAAAAAGTATGGAGTACAACAGCTCCTGTGTAATATATATACACATTCAATAACGAAACTCATCTAAACAGCTTAATCAAGCATTTACAATTTGCTAAATTTTGTTTAATATTATTACATTTTTGTTCTGCATCGCATTGTCATTTTGAGTGATTTGGTGTAACCTGTATACTCTGGTATGTACTGGTTCTTAACCTGACTAATTTCCTCATTTTGACATTGGCAATAACAGAACATGATATTCGTCCTCCTAGTTGTCCCGTCATTACATTTGGTACAATACGCTCTCTTGCCCTGCTTATTTTGAACTAGTGTCGTCCAGTAATAATTGGCAGCTGATTATTTCCTTGTGCGATTTAGTTAGATAGGATACGATTAGTTTTTTTAGTTTGGCTAAATACTCTTCAATCCCATAAACTTCTTTATAACTCTATACTACTGCAATCCTCTGCTTGTTACTTTCTATACAAGTTGTTATCCATTATCTTTTAATTTGCTGTTCCAACCGCTTTTCCTAAACCTTTTGGGTTGTTAATAGTTTGCGTCATCCACACTCCTGGCAAAGCCACACTCATACATATTATTCCTTATACATTCTAGCCATGGCGATATATAACACACTTGTGTGTAGCTGCAATAAAGCAGTTGTCTTACATCAATCACTTTAATTTTTGTTTGATTTTTCCCATAACAATTTAGACCAGTAATGAATCATCCTACACTTAATAGTATATACAAGTGGATACACCCCTAGTTTCTCCATATACAATATCGGGCTAGTATATCTGTTACATAACAAAATATCTTTCAGAATTATCATTTGTAATAGTTTCTACTCCCGAATGTTTATCACCCCAGACTTCACAACGTATGTAATACGGGTACACATGTGTTAAATAATTCATTTGATGTCACGTCGGCAATTCCATATTTGCGTGAGGTGCCATTGCGCTTACAAGCCCTCGTTGCTTGTTCTTTAATTCAACTCCCCCTTCCTAAACCTCCCATTGATATTCACATCTCCTAATGTATTACATACTCGCTAACTACCTCTAATTCCTCACCACCAAATTTGAAATTGTAATTACCTTGTTTGTACTTGACCCCGCTAAACGCTACAAATTTTAGTCTTACTACATTAACTTTTAAATTTCCACTCGAACAATACTATGAAGATCTGTTATGGCCTTTTCTTTTTGCCTCACTACTACATAGTAACCACTGTACGTCTGCATACATCAACACTATAACTTAAAATAAACATTCAGAAGATCATTATCGAAATCTAATAGTTACAATTACATTAAATAAGCTTTTCTTGTAAGTCTAACATAAAAAGCAAAGACGATCAGTGGCGGATATGTTTTCCTCCCTGTCTCACACCCGTGTTACACGTCAATTGTCAGACAGTTGTTGATTCCAGCATTACGCCAGACTTAATATTATGTGTACATACTATGATATGTGATAGTTGCATAACCTTCACAATTTACCGTTATACCATCCCTAACAAGTTGTTATACCATAACCTTCTCTCCACACCATATCAAGACTTCCTTTTTGTAGTCTACAAACAAACAAAACAATTTTCACTTCTTCCACTTAAAACAAGTCACTAACACTTTGAGCAAAACATTTGGTCCAGTAAATAGTCCTGCCTAAACTGCCTGCGTTTTCATTAATTATATGGATTAGCCTCAGAAATTGTTTTAGTCGATCGTTCGAATGGTGTAAATAATTTCCCACAGCTTAACAAGTAATTCCCCTGTTTGTTCGGTGTCCGTTAGCGGTCTCCCTTGTTCTGTATAACGGCACTATTACCCCAGTCGCCCACCTCTGATGAGAAAACACACCCGTAATCCATATCTTATTGAATAGTTTGACTATAAGGGACACAGTATTCTTGCGTGCATTTAATTGTTAATTCATTAATTATATTATCAACACCAGGCGATTTATTATTTTTTAGCTTACTTTTACCTCTATTCCCTAGACACAGTCTGTATACCCCACAGTGTACATCGATACAAGGGATTGAATTCTAATAACTTAAATATTTTCACATGCTTAACAATATTGTTCGTCCCGATAACCGTAATAAAATTGTTGTATTGTAAGGTGGTATGTTTTTCCAATCCCCTATATCATAAACCAATTTCTACCGTTTTAAATATAACAACATAATTATGTTTACACACTTCAACTAATTCTTACCGTAAGAGCCTTCTGATATAGAAAGTGTGTGTGTGCGTGTGTGTATGCATCACCACCCACAGCATCACCACCACCAAGTTCTCCGTAAGGTAAATGCGAGTTAAATGCGTTCATGTGGGTATTCCTTCCTTTCCTTCCTTACACACCCACCACCACCCACCCACCACCACCCACACCACCGCACGCCCACCCATCAACGTACCCAACACCCACCCACACCCACACCCGACACCCACACCCACGACACACACACACACACACATCCAAAGAAAATATAATGGAAGACATAAAATTATAACGTAATAGAAGTAAAAGGCTAATGGCAAAGTCAGATGTGAGAAAAGCCCCGGGTCCAGATGGAGTGTCGACTGGTAATGAAAAGAGTGCAGTAACCAACTAGCAGGAAAGTTACTAGTGTTTGAGAGTCACTCAGGAGAGCAGAGTCCCGCTTGATTGAAAAGAGGGGGGCAAATATTGTGCCGATTCACAAGGAGGAGACAAAGAAGAACCACTAAATTACAGGCCAATTATCATTAACAAGTGTAGTGGCAAAAATGTGTGAAAAAATGTGAAGGACAGATGGTTGAAATACTTGGAAGAGACAAACACACTCGCAGGTGGACAGTTTGGATTTAGAGGAGAAATGTCATGTACAACGAATTTATTAAGCTTTTACTCGAGAGTGATCGATGTGACACAGGAAAGAGAGGGGTGGGTCGATTGCATATACTTGGACCAAAAGAAGGCATTTGACAAGGCCTCAAAGAGACTGCTCTGGAAGCTAAACAGTAGGAGGATTGGGGTGGTTTGCTGAAGTGGATGGAAGCTTTTAGCAACAGAGAGTGAAACGTAAAAAAGATCAGAATCAGAAATGGTGCAGGTGATAAATGGAGTTCCCCAAGGATCGATTGGCCCCCGTGATGTTCTTGGTCTTGTAAAAGTATGGCAAAGGGTAAATTTATTTGGGGGTTTTTTCGCTGTGAGTAAATTACTAAGAAAGTAGAAAGTAAAAAGGACTGAGATTTTACAAAAGGATCTAGTAAATTTTCCCCTTGAGTCAAAAATATGGGGAAAAGGAGTTTATGCTAAAAAAGGTTAAGTGATGAAAGGGCAGTAGCAAAAAAAGCAAGAGGAAAGTATTTGATGGGAAATAATGGATAATCAAAACAAAGGTCGAAAAAGATCTGGGGTTAGATTTCAAAAAATCGAAAAAGACGGATCTCTGATTTCGGACAATTTTTTCACCTGAAAAAGCATATAAAAAGATCACAGGAATACAATTTAGTTGTGAGGAATATAAGAATGGCTTCAAATATTGGATGAAGAGATGATTAAGAAATTGATAACACTTTGATTGACCCCGGTTTGGAATATGCGGCAGTGAATTTGGGCCCCCATAAAAAAAAGGATAAAGGAAATTGAGAGAATACCCAAAAAGCAGCCCCAAAAAAATGGGTCCAAGCCTAGAGATTTACCATATGAGGAAGACTTTTAAGACTAAAAAACCCCAACTCTTAGAAAAGAAAAGAAAGGGGAGATTTTTTAGCGTGTATAGAGCATCAATGGGTTGGAAAAAATTGATAAAAAAGATCTGTTTTGTGGGGACGATAGAAGTGCAAGA
Organism: Chionoecetes opilio; assembly: GCA_016584305.1. NCBI lineage: Eukaryota > Metazoa > Arthropoda > Malacostraca > Decapoda > Majidae > Chionoecetes > Chionoecetes opilio. The sequence continues at coordinate 133,301 of JACEEZ010024018.1, forward strand.
AGGGCATAGAAAAATTGAAAAGGGCAAAATGCAAGGGCTAAAAAAATAAGCTTCCCCTAAAAGCATAGAAGCCTGGAAAAAACCCTTAGCCGTGATTAATAAAAAGATTCAGGTTCAAAGGCAACTGGATAAAGTAGATTTGGAGACGGGATAGTACAGCATAGCTCTTTTCCCGTATTTACAAAAAAGGTAAAAAAACTAGAAAAACACACACACACACAACATGCGTTTATTCAAAGCATTACACACACACTTATTTTATTCAAAAACAATATACTATACTCTTCTCTTTATTAAATCCTTTATAATTATTACCCACTATTATTATTGATATCATTTTGCATTGTAGTTGTATTAGTGTTGTCGTTTTAGGTTATGTTGGTGCTCCCAGTTTCCCTAAAGGTGAGGTTCATGGACTGTCAAGGGTTTGGTTTAAATGATTTTGCGTTTTCTCCTGGGATCTTTATTTACTAGAAAAATCTTTTACCCGCCCGTTGGTTTGTGCTGTGATGGCCACTTTATCATTTCTCCTTCTACTCTTCTCTCTTCTGTCGTCGTGAGTTATTTTGAAGGGGGTGCTGAAGGGGGGAGCTGCAGCCCTCAGCTAGATGCATGAGGATATAAAAACTGTCATTGGGGGTGGGGAAGGGGGGCTAAAGAAAAGTTCCATAGGGGTCACCACTGGGACATAGCCTTACATGCCCTGGGCCCTCGTTTCCCTTTGAATCCCGTCTCAGCGTGCCCCGGGAAGGTGCTTGCCCATCTTTCGACGGGATCCGCTCATCGGGTGAAGCATCAGAGACCTCAGCAGTCTGGGTTTTCCGGGGGAAATCAACAACGGCCTATCCAGCGCTTGTGTCCTGGTGGAACCCCGACGTGAGTTTCGACAGGGGATGCTTGCAGCCTATGTTAATCTCAAGAAGGCTTTTGACTGGTGCTCGTGAGTCACTCTGGGATCTTCTGTTACTTCGCAGGATTCCTGCAAGGACTTTTGTTTTGAGACTGGTTTACTCTGGGCTGAGAGTCTGGAATGTGGGGGGGGGTATCCATTCTTTTCCTTGAATACAAGAGTGGGTAAGGGTGCGTCCTTCCCCATCACTTTTCAACACTTGTATGGACGGGGTATTGGGGAAAGTTGCAGATCAAAGTGATTGGGGGCTCCTCGCCAACACCAAGATCACTGATCTTGTTTTTGCCGATGATGCAGTAATCTTGCTGAGTCGCTGGAGGTCCTGGTGATGGCACTCGAGGCGCTGCACGAGGAGGCAAAGGCTTTGGGACTTAGAAGAGAAGATGAAGACCTTGACCAGCCAGTTCCGGAGGGAGGTGAGAAAAACGAGACCAAAGTTGTGCCGGCAACAATCCAACATCATCTCTAAGCACGTCATTGATGATATTGTGCCTTTCACCACAGGACTTTGATCTTAAATATGGACACACCCAAAATCGCCGACTTTTCTTTCTCTCTTGTTTCTCCTATCTACATAATATATCGGTTGCTGCAGCAGCAAGTCTCGCTTCCTCCCTCATCGCCATGGTGCTGGGTAGTGGCTCAGACAAGTGTGTACAACCTCACTACCACACCTCTGTTTCCAGTATGTCCATGACTTTGCACGAAACAATGCCTGAAACACTGTCCCAGTATTGTCTGTGACATGTTGCTAGCATGCGTGTGACATGTTTCCGTCATGCGACGAGCAGTGTTTCGGGGCAAAGTTCTAGGGCAAGTGTGGCCGAGCCTTAACAGTGTAAATCAGCAAGTTGCCAACAAATGACTAAGTCTGCCATATGTAACACAAATGACATAATTTTTTAAACAATAATGATATACCATAGAAATTGATAGGTTGAGCAGGCATTTCTTTATGATGCAGAAAATCCCTACGCTTAACTTTTATTCTTATCAACAAAATAATTAGGCTGTGACTGATGCCCCATCCATCCCCTCTTTCAGAAGTAACTGTGCCAGCTAATTACTTCACTAACTAAACCTTTCACACACTGCCCCTGCTGGTACTTACGCCGTTTTGACCAATACATACTCGGTGGTTCTAAGTATCCTGAACGTTTAGTTCTCATTATAACGGATATTTCTAAACCCATATTATCAAGGAGCCATCAATGATAACATCGAAAGTAAATTACACAGATCATTAGTTTTATAGTTAATCTTTATTCAGCTTGGGTGATGCTCTCGAGGCGCTGCACGAGGAGACAAAGCCTTTGGGACTTGAAGTCTCCTGGCCCAAAACTAAGGTGTTTGGAGGCTTACTAGATGAAACAGTACAGTCTGTTCATGTGTGTAGCAAGTTTTACATACCTTGGTAGCGCAGTCCGGAAAAACGGCAGGTCACGTTAAGAACTCTTACGACGGATTGGCATAGCCCACGGTGTTATGGACTCGCTCAACACGAGTATTTGTAAACTTTAAATTTGGTAGTTTTATAAATAATTACCAAACTATGAAAGTCCGCCACCACCCACTCCATGATCCCTTACCTACTCCATCCACTCCATAATCTCCCTTACCCCATCCTCTCCATAGTCTCCCTTACTCTTACTCCATGAGCTCCCTTATTACTCCCATCCAGTTCCTTAGTAAGTAGAGTAGGTTAGTAGTCATTCGCGGCCTTAGATCTAACTTTCTCTCTGTCGAACATCATCTCTCCTCCTCTAAACCTCATCTTCTTTTCCTCACCGAAACTCAGTTGGCTGTGAGCACTGACAGCAGACCTTTTTCTGTCTCCTCTTACTGTCTCTATTTTAATTTTAAATCCAAAGCTGGCTGTTGCGTATATGTGCGCAATGACATCACTTGCTCTCGTGCCCAGGCCCTTGAATCTTCCGAATTTTCTACCATCTGGTTTTGTTCAATGTCACTCCTTACAAAATGTATCTTGCTGTATATCTCTCACCTAACTCCTCTGACTATGTAAAATTCTTCGACTATTTAAACATCAAAAGTGGAGCACATCTCATCTCATTTTCCTTTAGCTGAAATTTCCATTCTTGGGATTTCAATGTTCACCACCAGCTTTGCTATCATCTTTTTTCACTGCCCAAACCCTGGTAAACAAGCCTACAACTTTTCTATCCTCCAAAAACTAGAGCAGCTGGTGCAGCACCCTACCCGTATTCCTGACCGCCTTGGAGACACGCCCAACATTCTTGATCTTTTCCTAACTACAAAACCCTTCTGCTTATCTGTGAAAACTATTCTCTCCGTTGGGTTCCTCCGATCGAAATCTTATTTCTTGTAATCTGTCCTATCGCTCGGTACCGTCTCGGGACCCCACCAAAGCGGAGGTGCTTCTGGCACTTCAACTCAGCTAAGTGGGAAGACCTAAGGCAGTACTACTCTGTTTTTCCCATGGAATGATTACTGCTTCCATGTCAAAAAACCTTCTCTTTGTGCAGAGCGCATAACTGAGGTCATAGTCTCTGGCATGGAGGCGTACATTCCACATACTTTCTTAATCCTAAACCCCGTCAACCTTGGTTTAACTCTGCTTTTTTCTCATGTTGTCCGAGATAGAGAGGTGGCCCCACAAACGGTACCGAAACACCCATCTCCTGAAACTCATGCCCTTTTTATTTCTGCCCGAATCATGCCAAATCTTTTCTTCAATTACCCAAACTCTTTCATTCATAGAAATGTAAAAAAACTTTCGGAAACAAATTCTCTCGTGACTTCTGGCATCTAGCTAATACCCTCTAACAATTTTTTTCTCATCTTCCCTCCTATGCTTCACCCCGATGGCTCCACAAGCTGTCTCATCTACTTCTAAAGCTGAAAAATCTTCGCTCAAACATTTGCTAAAATTCCACTCTGGCTGATGAAGGGCTTGTTTCCTCCTTCTCTTCCACCCTCTGACTATATTATGCCTGTCATTAAGATCCTTCGGAATGATGTTTTCTTTGCCCTTTCTGGCCTATTCTCGAAGGCTTAACGGTCCTGACAGAGTCCCTCCTATTGTTCTCAAAAACTGTGCTTCTGTGCTTGCCCCTTGCCTGGTCAAACTTTTCCGTCTTTGTCTATCTACTTCCACCTTTCCTTCTTTGCTGAAGTTTGCTCACATCCAACCTGTTCCTAAGAAGGGTGACCGTTCAATCCTTCAAACTACCGTCCTATAGTTTTTACTTCCTGCCTTTCTAAAGTTTTTGAATCTATACTTAATAAAAGATTCTTAAGCATCTATCTGCTCACAAAACTTCTATCTGATCGCAGTACGGTTTCCGTAAAGGGCGATCTACTGGCGATCTTCTAGCTTTCCTAACTGAATCTTGGTCATCCTCCTTTAGGGGTTCGTGAAACTTTTGCTGTTGCCCTTGACATATCAAAATTTTGATAGTCTGGCACAAATCTTTAATTTCCAAACTACCCTCATTCGGTTTCTATCCTTCTCTCTGTACCTTCTCTTAAAGTTTCCTTTCAAACCCCTTCTATTGCAGCTACTGTAGACGGACATTGTTCTTCTCCTAAATCCATCAATAGTGGTGTTCCCCAGGGTTCTGTCCTATCACCACTCTCTTTCTATTATTTATTAATGATCTTCTAAGTCTAACTCAAACCCTAATCCACTCCTACGCTGATGATTCTAACCCCCGCATTTTTCAACGTCGTTTATTAGACGTCCAACTCAACAGGAACTAAGTGATTCACGGAGGGATGCCACCGAGCGCCTAACTTCTGATCTTTCTATAATTTCTGATTGGGGGCAAAACAACCTTTTTTTGTTCAATGCCTCAAAAACCCAATTTTTTCACCTATCTACTCGACAAAACCTACCAGATAACTATCCCCTCTTCTTCAATGACCTCAACTGTCTTCTTCTTCTACAATGAAACATTCTAGGACTATCCTTTACTAAAAACTGAACTGGAAATCTCACATCTCATCTCTTGCTAAAACAGCTTCCAAAAGTTAGGTGTGCTGTGGCGTCTGTGTCCTTTTTTTTTCTCCTTCCCAATTGCTTTTCTCTCTACAGGGGCCTTTTTCCGCCCATGTATGGGGTATGTCCCCACATTTTTGGGAGGATCCACTCATACAGCTCTCCTAAACAGGGTTGAGTCAAAAGCTTTTTCTTACAATCCTCTCCTCTGACTGACCCGTCTTCAATCTTTAAATCACCGCCGCAATGTTGCTTCCTCTTGCTCTCTTCTACCGTTATTTTCATGCTCACTGCTCTTCTGAAATTGCTAACTGCATGCCTCCCCACTCCCGCGGCCTCGCTGCACAAAACTTTCTACTCATTTCATCCCTATTTCTGTCCATCTTCTAATGCAAGAGCTAAACAGTATCTTACTCTTTCATCCCTTTCACTGGTAAACTCTGGAACTCTCTTCCTGTTTCTATTTTTTCCACTTTCCTTGACTTAAATCTTTTTTAAAAGAAGAGTAACAAGACACCTCCCGAACTAAATTGGCCTCCCCTCTTTTTTTATTTTATTCTCTTACTGTCTTCTTTATAGGGACTGGCAACTAAGCGGGCTTTGTGTTACCCATTTTTGTTGTGCCCTTGGCCAGTTCCTTGTGATGTAAAAAAAAGAAAAAAAAAAAGTACCCGAGTAGGTACCGTAGTTAACAACCCAATCACCTCATTATACACACAACACACGTTTTCCCGGACCTCCATTTCCCGGATATCGGATTTGCCGGACAAAATCTGAGGTCTGGGGATATGTCAAGAGTCCCGGACAAATGCCTAGTCCAGTCCGTAAATTGACAAAGTTGTATATATATTTTTTTCTTTGCAAAGGGGGGGGGGGGCATGGTACGCCACTGCATGTAACGCCATTAATATTCAATTGCGACATGGGAAATAGTGTTCAAAATACTCAGAATGAAAAAATCTACATGATTATGTAGGTAAGAATCCTAAGACTTTTGAAAGTTCACTACCGCAATAATACCCTATTATTTCCAGGCCAAGTTTTAAGAACATAAGAAAATAAGGAAGCTACAAGAGGCCGTGAGACCTACACGTGGTAATTCCTGTTACTTAACACTACCTACATCCACCTTTCATCCCCATCCATGAATTTATCCAGCTTCATTTCAAAGCTCCCTAATGACTCCGCACTGACCACCTGACGACAGAGTCCATTCCAATAATTCACCACCCTATTTGTGAACCACTTTTTCCCTACTTCTTTTTTAAATCTAGGCTTTTCCAGCTTAAATCCGATACTTCTTGTTCTACCCTGATTACTAGCCATATGAACTTTTCCTACATCTCTTTTGTTGTATCTCTTTAACCACATAAACACTTTTATCAGATCGTCCCTTACTCTACGCCTCTCGAGTGAGTGTAAATTTAATAGCTTCAATCTCCTCTCATAACTAAAGTTATGCATCCCTGCATCATTTTCGTCATCCTTGTCTGCACTGATTCTAACAATGCCATCCTGTAATATGGAGACCAAAACTGTACCGCATAGTCTAGGTGAGGTCTGACTAGAGCCAAATAAAGCTTTAGAATAACCTCAGCACTTCTACTTTTAACTCTCCTGGTAATGAATCTTAACACCCTATTAGTCCAATTTCTAGCCCCAATATATTAATTCCTAGGACGGAGGTCTGAGCTTACCCGCACACCCAGATCTTTCTCACCTGATCTTTTCATTGATACATTGTGTATAGTGTACCTAGTCCTATTACCATTATAATTTTTTCTCCCAACATTAATTAAGCTAGTACACTTATTAATATTAAATTCCATCTGCCACCTGACTACCCACTCATTTAATTTATCTAAGTCTCCTTGCAATATGTTTACATCAGACTGTGATCTAATAATCCTACCTACCTTAAGTAGTATCATCAGCAAACTTGCTAATACCACTATCTAAGTCGTTGATGTAAATAAAATTAGTAATGGACCCAAAACAGACCCTTGTGGCACCCACAAGGTGATTTTAGTGCTTTTTCTGATGGAGATACATTGTTATCAAATGGAAATGGATGTAGGTAGAGTTAAGTAACAAGAACTACCTCGTGTAGGTCTTACGGTCTCTTATAGCTTCCTTATTTTTTTATGTATGTTCTTATGAAACAGCGCGACTCAAGGATTTGATGATGCAAATAATATAAAGGTAAATATGCAGTTTCAACCACTACTCCGTATTGACCAATACTCTGCTGACATAACTGGGAAGAATGCGCCCCCCCAGACCTCCCCGCTAGTTAACTAACCTAACCTGGGCATTGATTACGTAACCTAAACTTATTGGGGGGGGGGTTTCGTTCCCCCCCCAGACCCCCTTGTGTTATTTTAAATTTCTGCCGGCTGTTGTAGGGGGTTAGAAATACTCCTTATGATGAGAACGAAACGTTCAGGATACTTAAAGCCACCGATCGTGTATTGGCTTAAACTGCACATTTTGCCCCCCTCCCTTTAAAAAAAAGCTTTCAACACATTTCTGTAAAATAATTCTTTCCATCTGAAAAAGCTCCAATTTTTGGCCAGGAAATATTTGTCAGTATCTCAGAAATTAACTGCTAACTCCTCATCCATATTTACCTTTTTTGACGACAAATTTTGTCAGATATAATTCTCATGCAACCTGCTAAGCCAGTGTATAGGGCAGGGAAAAAGAAAAATTCATAAGAAAAATGAAAATAAATAAAAATACCAAAAAAATAATATAAAATTGTTAACATGCATATCAAAATCTATCAGAAAAAAATAGTCTAATCAAAAGAATTTGCTGGATGGTGAGAAACCAAATAATACTTGAAATGTTAGTTAGAATAGAAGTACACACAACCCTCGTTTTCCCGGACTAATAAGGGGGGGGAGCACTGGGGGGAGATGCTGAGAAGTGCCATAGAGGTAAGGCGAAAAGAGCGCCTTACCGGTCTTCAGGCGCTTTTGTAACGGCCCGGCTAAGGCACCGGCTCAAGCCTATGTACAGTCGATATTTCAGGCGCTTTTGCCCTGCCTTACACCTCCAAAGCCCAAGGTGTGGGCGTGGTCCGAGAATCCTAATAGCCAATCACGCTGCCTGTCTGAGCGCTGTTTAGGCAGCTTCGACCAATCACAAGGCTTGAACACTTCTCCACCAAAACAAGAATTTTTGTCCCTCCCTCCCTCACATCTGCAATAAGGCAACGCTCATCCCGCGGCCCGCCGAAAACTGTTTGTCACAAGTATGACATTCATCACAGATTTTGACCACTTATATTTTTTTGCATTGGGACGTGCCATATACCATGATAATCGGAAAACTGTGGTGATTCCGAGACTGTGAGTGAAAATTTAATGCAAGCAAAAGTACAGGAGTAAGGAAGAGTTGAATAGAAAAAGGTGAAAGAAAAAAAATGTTTACACACGATTTCATTTTGCTCTCATTATCTTATTATAGGTATAGTTTACTGTAATGTTTATACATTCATGATATGCACTAATGTCTCGTAAAGATGATGGTATGTTCAGTTGTCATAAATATCATCTGGTAGTATGATAATACCGTGTAATATTACAACATTTTAGTGCGGGCGGAGCACCCTCCGTGATACTTTCTAGTTCGCTTCGCCCCCCCCCCCCCCCCCCCGCCAACCAACCCACCAACCACAAAAAATTTTCTATCGCCAGCATATAACACCCTATAGTGCCGCATTTAGTCTTTTCAACGATCGATTCATACAAACCTTGCAACACTATTATTACGTTTAAAAACCAATTGTTACGTTTGTAGGAACTGAAACAAGGCTGTATTTGCTTTATAAACAAAGATGAATGTCTGTCGAAGGCCCACAGCAGCTCACTAAGTCCGGGTCTGACCATATATATATATTTTAATATTAAAATAAAATAATATAATATAATATAATATAATATAATATAATATAATAAAAATATAATATAATATAAATTTTATATAATATATATATAATATATATATATATATATATATATATATATAATATTATATAAAATATTTTATATATAATATAATATATATATATAAATAATATATATATATAATATAATATAAAAAAGGCCACCCGAGGGCGGCTTTTGCGCTATATATTTTATATATATTATATTATATATTTTATATATATTATATATAATATTATATATATATTATATATATATATATATTTATATATAAATAGCCCAAGCGCCTCCGGTGGCCTTTTTGGCTAGCTCCCGAGAGGGGCTATTGTGGCCTCGCCCACCACCTGTGTTTGGGGGGCCTTTCGGCCACCAACACAGACCTCCGATGCCCCTTCTAACTTTCCTGAATCATGATGTAGAAATGTATGTATTAACGCCTTACCATCACCCCCCACCCATTCACTCACCATCACCCCAACCCCTTCCCTAAAACCCCCACCCATTCCTTCCCCAACCCACATTTCAATTTTCCTAAATTCTCGCAACCCCATTTTTTACATTCCGTATGCCAAAAAAAAAAAAAAAAAAAAAAGGGATCGGGAACCCCCAAGGGGGGTTTTTAAAAAGTTTGGTATTGGTTAAAATTGATATATGGGATTCCAGGGGCCATTAAAAAAATTTTTATATTATTAAAATTTAATTATTTAATATAATATAAAAATAGTTTTAAAATAAGCTATATACCCATTATTTCCCATAATATATTTAAATATTAATATATAATATAATATTATATATATATATATATATAAAATATATATATATATACACACAAACCTCTTTTTTCCCGGGACCACGTTTCCCCGGGATATGGGTTTTGCCACAAAATCCGGGGTTGGGGGTTATGTCAATCTCGGACATTTTTTTTTTTTTTTTTTTTTTTTTTTTTTTTTAAAAGTTAAAAATTCCCCCCTGGTCCTTTGAAAATTGCCCAAAGTTGTCCGGCGGCCCCGAGCGTCTCCTGCACCCCGGGTCAGTGTCCGCGCCCCCCGCCAGGTGGCAGCTGTCACGTCGTATTGTTTAATTTGGGCAACAACTTCACGGTTCACCTGCAAAGCCTCCGTCATCACCTGACTCCCACTGCCCCTGGTCAAGAACATTTTGAGATATTAACACTTTTCCCGCCCCCCCCGGGCGCTCGGGCGTAAAGTGGGGGGGAATTTCGGTTCCGGACGAAAAACTGATTAAACTCCGGGGGGGGGAAACCGACTTTTTTTTTTTTTTTTTTTTTTTTTTTTTTTTTTTTTTTTTTTTTTATTGTATTCCCCTTTTGCCCCACCCGTCCCCCCAAATTAGGGGAAATCGGGGTTTTGGGGACTTTTTTTTTTTTTTTTTTTTTTTATATTATTTTAACATTAAAATTTTTTTAAAATACATATTTTAGAAAAAAAATTTTTTTTTTTAATATTATATTTAAAATTATTTTATTATTTTATATTATTATTAAAAAAATAAAATTTTTTGGNCAAAACCCAACCCTTTCCCAAAAAACCCCTTTCCCAAAACCTTACCCATCCCCCTTACAACCTAACCCCAACCCCATTTTTTTTAAATCTCGCGGCGAAAAAAAAGAAAAAAAAAAGGGGGGTCTCCTTTGGGGGTTAAAACCCCCTTTTTTTAAACCCCCGTGGGTCCGGGGGGGCCCCTTCGGGACCAAAAAACCTCTTTTTTAAAAAAAAAAAAATTTAATTTTTGGGAAAAATTTTAAAAAATTAAAAAAATTTAAAAAAAAAAAAAAATTATTTAAATTTTAAATTTAAATAAAAATTTAATTAATATATTTTTAACCAAAACCCCCCTTTCCCAAAGAGGGGTTTTTGCCGGCAAAACCGGGGTTCGGGGATAGCAACCCCATTTTTTTTTTTTTTTTTTTTTTTTTTTTAAAAATGTGGCCATTCTAAATGGCCCAAATTGGGGGGGCCCCGGCTTGTACCCTGGTCGTGTGCGCCCCCCCCCTCCCAAACCCCCCGGGGTTTTTTAATTTGGGAACAACACAGGTTCCCCGACAGCCTGTATAACGACTATGCCCGGTGAAAGAACTTTTTAGATTTAAAACACTTTCTCTCCCTCCCGCCGGTTCAGGCTACAGTAAACCCCGGGGTAAGTTTTTTGGGGTTCCACTTTAAAAAATGGGAAAAAGGGGGGGGTTTAAATTTGGGGACTTTTTTTTTTTTTTTTTTTTTTTTTTTTTTTTTTTTTTTTTTTTTTACTTTTTTCCCCATTTTGGGGTTTCCCCCCATTCCCCCTTTTTTTATCTCGGGGTTTTTTTTAAAAAAATTTTTTTTAAATTTAATTTATTTTTTTAAAATTTAAAAAAAATTTTAAAAATTTTTTTTTAAAATTTAAAAATTTTTTTTTTTTAAAAATTTTATAAAGTTATAATTAGGATTTTTAGTTGGTTTAGTGGGAATGTATTTTTTTTTTTTTGGTTTTTTTTTTTTTTTTTGGGTTTGGGGGGGTTTTTGGGGTGGGTTTGATTTGGGGGTTTTTTTTTTTTTGATGATGTTTTGTTGGTTTAAAAATTATTATTTTTATAAATTATTTTTTTTATATATGATAATTTTAATATATAAAACATATATATATATAAAAATATATATAATATAATATATATAATATTAATAAATAAAATTATATTTTTTTTTAAAAAAAAATTTTATAAAATTTTAAATAATTAATATAATAAAAATATATTTTAATATAATATTTTTAATATAAAAAAAATTTATATATTTTAAATATATATATTTTTTAAAATATATATTAAAATTTATAATATATATTATATAATTATATATAATAAATATATATATATATATAATAAAATATATTATATTATATATATATACGACTCACAGGCAGAACGCAATGTCGTCCTAAATGAAATAGTCCAAACATGTCGGCCGCCGATTCCCTGATCTCTGCCAGCTCCTCACACGTCTTTCGTATCTGCAGGAAAAGAAAAAGAAAAGAAAAGTGTACTGAAAGTGATTAGAAAAAATAACATATTTTCACCCTAATGCGTACACAGACCATTGATATTTTTCGTCATAGTAGTCATTAGTCAGACCCTAATGAAGCTAAGCAGAACATTAATACGACACATAGATATACGTATACACTTGCAAGTTGCAACCCCGTCACCTGTATACCTCGATTAGAAGAGAGGGAGAGGTGACGTGCAGGCTCCAGCAATGCAGTTTTTTCCGTATCTCAGCACACTGAAAGAGTAGTAGTAGTAGTAGTGGTTGTATAGTAGTAATAGTATATGTAGTAGTAGTAGTATAGTAGTAGTAATAGTATAAGACTAATGTAGTAGGCGTTGTAATAATTGTAGTAATTATTGGTCTTGTTATGAACGTAATTATTTTACAACGAAAAGGGATTAACTTCGAGCTATGAAACAATAGGGGGACGATAAAATAACCGGCTTAACAGCGGGGGAAAAAGAGAAATATCAGATGTAGCCTGTACAGTAGGTGAGGCAATATGGTATGAGCTCGCTGCTAAAAGCTAAAGTACTGATCAAGGGATATCTATACAAGTCCTGTTAATTAACCAATGCACTGTCCGGTACACACTTGTGGCTGCTTTCCTACCTTCCTTCGGTAGTCCTGCGGGGCGTCAAGCAGCAGGTAGGAGCGCAGCATCCCGATAGCCAAGTATATCGCGTGTATGAAGAAGATTCGTGCTTGACCAAGATGAATGGACATCATGAAGGTGACATTGGCAATACACTCTGACAGTAGCTGTGTGCAGATTACCGGAGTGAGGAGGCTAGTGATGGTTGCTTCCATCCGCTCTATAACTGTGATGTTGCGCCGGGCGAGAAGAAGGGCGTCTGCCTCTTGTAGGGTTGAGGGACGTGTCAGTGGTCTACAAACAGTCAGATCAGTAATTAATGAGATTTCTTGGTACCGTTTTGAGGATTCAAACTTTTTACCTGAATTTTCTGTGTCTCTTGTCTCTTTCCCCAAGATTTTTTTGTAGCGTGGTTGTCCACCGGCCGATGGGGTTTCTTGCCAAGGCACCACCTGTATTAGGGCTGTACTACCCCCGACTTCTTCAAAGAAATAGTCAGGAATGTATTTTCCGTAAAGTTCTTCCAAAGGAATAAAAGAGGCGGCCAGCACGAGGGAGAGTAATTCGAACAAGGCTTTGTAGAACAATGGGATAGCGAAGCGCATTGGTAAATCATAGAGTACGGCCACGAGGCTGAAGGAGTTGAATAAAATAGAGAAATGAGGCTGTATTGCATTAAGTAGTAAGGTCACTGCAGTAAACGGAATAAGGAACAGATGGCAAATTGCTACTTTGTCCAGTTTGCTTTCACTGAATCCGCACAGTTGTTTATTGTGAAATTCCAACATTGAAGCCACGGCCCTGGCTAGTTTACGGCTGCACAGAAGGAAGAAGGGCGGCGCGAATAACGATAAACCTACAAGGCTAGAATGCATAAAGAAGTGGATGATACTCAGCGTTCCGTGCAGCCGTGGCAATAAGGCGGGTAAGATTATTATCTGTTGGATGGTGAGTATGGTCCACACTGCCATGGTCAGCACAAGGCTGTACACCAGGAGGGGTCTGCTGAAGGTAGGTCTCACGGGGGGCCGGGACAGGTGGTAGGGAAACAGTCCCAGGTGCACGCAGGAGCCTCATCATTATGAATAACATTTTCGGCTGCATGGATGCGTCGTGTGTTGTATCTTGTTGCAGCAAACTTATAATTTTTGTGCTGGTCTCTTCGTGCTCCAAGGTATCTGCTGAGAAAATTTTTGTTACGTCCAAGGTTAATATCTGCCTCGTGTACACGTGAAGCGAGCGTGCACGTAACTATTTCCGTCACGACCTTTCAGATTGCCCACCAGACGTATACTCTATAATCCCAGAAGCCGCGTTCGCTCCCTCCAGTCGGCCACCCACCACTGACAGGAGGTCGATGAGGAGGTCGATGAGCAACATCTCAAGATCTGCCTTCTGTTACTGAATATTTAAAGAGTTGTTCGCGCCATTAGCAGATGGATTGCGAGGCTCTTTCATGGCTCGTCGTCTGGCCACCCTCCTATAATCCTCATCCTTATAAGAGCTTAATCCTGAAGCAACAACACACTTTGACCGCCGTTGACATCCAATGTGATTTTCCCGATTGATGAGGTTATTTATTAATTCAACGCTAATTTATACATGGTATTAATTCATTTATCAGAAAACGAAATATATAAGTAAATAAATAACACCATCAATCGGTAAAATTACCCGATTGATGATTTTATTTATTTATTTAACGCTAATTTATGCATGGTTTTAATTAATGTATCAGATAACGAAATATAGCAATGGAAAGCTAATAAAATTGCGGTTCTATTGATACCCTTCATGATAAAAGTTGACTCGCAAAGTTTTAAATGGCGAAGAGTTAAGTGAATATTAAGTTCATGCATATTTCTTCATAGTCGCGTAATGGCATTTTTTTAGCGTGTTTTACTGTTTTTTATTTGATAATATTATAGAACAAACATTTACGAAGATTACAGTGTATCATATATACTGATAAACCAGTCTATATGATAGTCCATAGACCACTATATCTCTTTGTCGGGTGCCCCGCAGGCCCCTATGCAGCCCCGCAATTCAAAACATTGTCGCGTGAACAGTCCAGGTATACAGTGGTCTATGGTTAGGTTTATAATAGGATTGGGTTACGCTTTGTAGAGTTATTTAGAGTTATAACCGTTATATAGGTATAAGCGGCAGGGAAGCTAATCGGGCGGGTGAAGCCAATCAGATCGCTACACCGGGCAGCTAGGTTATCTGTCGTCTGCCTTAAGAGCCCCCTTTACTATTTATTCACTTTGTAGTTATTTTCCCTTTATGAATAACTGAATAGTGTTTTAGTTATTCCTGGGCAGGACATCCCCACAAAATATCACTAAGTATCTAAGGAGCCAGAATGTGCTGATTTGCAGAAGTGCATGCCTTAACCTCTCACACATTATTATCATTATTGAAAATGCTGTGTCAATTGTACAAAACAAAAGAAGCTGATTCAGTTGCAAGTGTTGATGCTTCAGTTGCATGTGTTGCTGCTTCAGTTACATACAATGCTGATGCTGTTGTGAACAGCACCTGTTGTTGGTGCTGATGTCCAGCTCATCCATCACAGAGAAATATTTGTTTACCAGTCATCGATCTGTTAGATACTTGAGGGCAACGCCCTTACTTTATCACAATTATTTGCATTACACGCCATTTCATGGACAACAGTAATCTATTAACACGACAAAGGAAGAGGTATGTTAATGGACGGGACATACCACCTATCTTTCAAGGTAATCATGTGGTAATAAACTATAAAGACAGCCGCGTCTGTGAACGGTTACATAAACGAGATGCGTTCCTTAGGACGTCCTACAAGTACTACAACTGCTGTCACCCCTACTTGTTGTAACATTAAGAAAAAAAATAGTAATGGAAAATGAAAATATTTAAAAAGAAAACTTGAACAAATTGGAATATTACAACAGAAATGGAAATAGAAACATTAAAAAAGATATAAAAATATATGAATTATGTGAAAAAAATAGTTAATATTATTTGAAATAGAAAAAAAACTAATACCAATGATAAAAATAATGAGGTAGGTGGTGAGAACACTGGTTAATAGGCAAGTACTTTATTCCTCACTCGCAGCGCCCATGGGCTTCCTCACACTTGCCACAATGCCCACATAACATCAATGATGATGAAGAGAGTATTAATGATAATGGTAGTAACATTACATAAAAAGTTGTCCCATATAAGTTATCTATGTTAAGTATATTCGTAGTTCCAGGAACATTTGTTGGTTTCAAGTCTACCAGTCTCTCTATTGGAATCTGTATCTTCAATCCTAACACAGTACAGTAACATTTCTATTAACCAGCATTCTGGCCTTCGGTGCGCTGAAAACAGCCACAAATCTGGTAAACATATATATATTATATATATATATATATATATATATATATATTATATATATATATATATATATAAATATAGATTTATAATAGATATAATTTATATAAATATATATAAAATATATAAACTGAAATAATATATAATAGAATACGAAATGTTCGATCAGCGAGCGATAGGTTCCTTTGCACGTTGACGTAACAGACCTCGTTTGTGGCTTGCGACAAATCGAGAGATGCGAGCGTAGGAGGACCAACAAACTCCACTTGCGCCCGTGTTTGCAGTTATGGTAATTGTTCCCTACCAATATATATATTTATCATGTATAAATGATATACTGTTATCTCCGGAAATGTTTGTTCTATAATATTATCAAATAAAAAACCGTAAAATACACTAAAGAAATGCCATTATGAGACTGAAGAAATATGCACGAACTTAATATTCACTTAAACTCTTCGCAATTCAAAATTTTGCGTGTCAACTTTTAACTTTAACATGGAGCATATCAATAGAAGCAGTATTTTATTAGCTTTCCATTGATATATTTCGTTTCCTGATAAATGAATTGCTACTATGCATAAATTAGCGTTATCTAAATAAATAGCATCATCAATTGGGTAATTTTCCCGATTGATTATGTTGTTAATTTAGTAAATAACAAATAAATAACATAATAATATAATAGTTATCAATATGATAAATAACTAAATAAATAACATAATCAAGCAGGAAAATTACCCGATTGATAATGTTATTTATTTAGTGAACGCTAAATTATGCATGGTGGTAATTCATTTATCAGAAAACGAAATATATCAATGGAAAGCTAATTAAATTCCGCTTCTATTGATATGTTCCATGTTAAAAGTCGACTCGCAAAATTTTGAATGGCTACGAGTTTAAGTGAATATTAAGTTCATGCATATTTCTTCATAAGTCTCATAATGGCATTTCTTTAGTGTGTTTTATGGTTTTTTATGTGATAATATTATAGAACAAACATTTACGAAGATAACAGTATATCATTTATACGGATAAACATATATTTGGTAAGGGAAAATTACTATATTTGTTGACACCTTCAACCTCGCCGCCAAGCTGTTGGTCCTCCAGCAAAAATATCAGAGCGCCGACGGGCGGCATTTGGCTTTAATCCGCTAGATCGTGACGTCAGTGCAAGGCACCTATAGGTTTATCTGCTCAGATGGTCGAGTTACCATGTACTGGTATATTCACATTTTTTCCGTTCTCTACTGCGGGCACCGTAGGTGACTATTCATTCTTTCTTAATTCATTGCTCCATATAATAACCCCTTTCAGTCATCAAGCTAATTTCATATCATAAATAATCCATACTACTATCAGATGTACTTCAATCTCCATGGTAATAATACTGTTGTTGCTGTCAGTGTTGTTGTTACTGTTGTTGCTGCCATTGTTGTTGTTACTGTTGTTGCTGTCAGTGTTGTTGTTACTGTTGTTGCTGTCATTGTTGTTGTTACTGTTGTTGCTGTCCATTGTTGTTGTTACTGTTGTTGCTGTCATTTTGTTGT
>JACEEZ010024018.1:150740-155740 GCA_016584305.1 Chionoecetes opilio
CAGTGTGTTGTTACTGTTGTTTGCTGTCAGTGTTGTTGTTACTGTTGTTGTGTCAGTGTTGTTGTTACTGTTGTTGTCTGTCATGTGGTTGTACTATTGTGCTGTCAGTGTTGTTTTACTGTTGTTGCTAGCCATGATGGCTGGTATTACTGTGTTGCTGTCATTTTGTTGTTTACTGTTGTTGCTGCCATGCGGTATTACTGTTGTTGCTGTCAGTGTTGTTGTTAGGTGTTGTGTCAGTGTGTTGTTACTGTTGTTGCTGCCATTGCTTGTATTACGTTGGTGCTGTCAAGTGTTGTGTTACTGTTGTTGCTGTCAGTGTTGTGTTACTGTTGTTGCTGTCAGGGTTGTTGTTACGTGTGTGGGCTAGCCATTGCTGGTATTACTGTTGTGTTGTCATTGTTGTGTACTGTTGTTGCTGCCATGTTGTTTGTTACTGTTGTTGCTGTCAGTGTTGGTGTTACTGTTTGTTGCTGTCAGTGTTGTTGTTACTGTGTGCTGCAGTGTTGTGTACTGTTGTTGCTGTCAGTGTGTTGTACTGTTGTTGCTGTCCCCCCAGTGTTGTTGTTTTTTATTACTGTTGTGCTGCCTTGTTGTTGTTTATGTTGTTGCTGTCAGGGTTGTTGTTATGTGTTGCTGTCAGTGTTGTTGTTACTGTTGTTGCGTCAGTGTGTGTTACTGTTGTGCTGTCAGTGTTGTGTTACTGTGTTGCTGTCAGTCTTGGTATTACTGTTGTTGTTGCCCATGTTGCTGTTACTGTTGTTGCTGTCAGTGTTGTGTACTGTTGTTGCTGTCAGTGTTGTGTTACTGTTGTTGTGTCAGTGTGTTGTTACTGTTGTTGCTGTCAGGTTGGTTGTTACTGTTGTGCTGTCAGTGTGGGTTACTGTTGTGCTGTCAGGTTGGATTACTGTTGTTGCCTGTCAGGTGGTATTACTGTTGTGTTCCATGTGCTGTTACTGTTGTTGCTGTCATGTGGTATTACTGTTGTTGCGCCATGGTGCTGTTAAGTTGTGCTGTCAGTGTTGTTGTTACGTTGTTGCTGTCAGTGTTGTGTTACGTTGTTGCTGTCAGGTTGTTGGTACTGTGGCTGTCAGTGTTGTTGTTATGTTGTTGCTGTCACAGTGTTGTTGTATTACTGTTGTTGTGTCAGTGTTGTTGTTGTACTGTGTTGCTGTCAGTGGTGTTGTACTGAGTTGCTGTCAGTGTTGTGTTACGTTGTGCTGTCAGTGGTGTTGTTACTGTTGTTGCGTCAGTGTTGTTGTACTGTTGTGCGTCAGTGGTGTGTTACTGTTGTTGCTGTCAGTGTTGTTGTTACTGTTGGTGCTGTCAGTGGTGTTGTTCATGTTGTTGCTGCCCCCCATTGTTGTTGTTACTGTCGTTGCGTCAGTGTGTTGTTACTGTGTTGCTGTCAGTGCTTGTGTACTGTTGGGCTTCAGTGTTGTTGTTACTGTGTTGCTGTCAGTGTTGTTGGTACTGTTGTTGCTGTCAGTGGTGTTGTTACTGTTGTTGCGTTCAGTGGTGTGTTACGTAGTTGCTGCCATTGTTGTGTTGTTACTGTGTTGCTGCCATGTGGTGTTACTGTCATTTTCCATTTTCTGTCTCTTATTCTATTCTTCGTCCTCTTCATTATTTCCTCTTCCCTCTCTTTTTCTTCTTTCGCATCTTCTGAATCTATTCCAGCATCGTAAGGCGAAGAAGTTTAAGAAAACATGTGCGAAGAACAGGAGAAGCTAATAGAAAGTCGCTTCTTAGCTAATTTGTAGCATCTTTCAGAGTTGTCTGAAGTATTATTTGAGCCATCTGAGACACGAAAACTGATAAGTATCACGAAGTAGGTCGCCATCAGACTCCACCCACCTGAAAACATCCGGAAGATATTGGTTAGCAGGTTAGCGATTGTCACTGGCAGAGATTGGAAGGACTATGGGCATCAATAGGGTGTCACAATATTGAGAGAGAGGGATCGAGCTAGGATCAGAGTATCATCAGTATAATATAGAGAGGATCAGTGGGAAAATATGTATGATTAAAAAGTTAGGTTTCGTCTATATTTCTTAGAAAAAAACCTGAAAAGCGATTAAAGTTTTTACAGGTATTTAATAAAGATATAAAGAGGTGAGTAAGTTTGTTATATTTCTAGAATATAGCAAGGTCAAGTGAGCTTATATATTTTTTTCACTTAATTATAAAGAGTGTCGGTAGGTAATGGAGTACTGGAAATAGGAAAGTTAGGACTGACATTTGCCAACACGTTTCCCCCCAACGATACACAGAAACAACATAACGGTAGAATGCAATGTCGTCCTAAATGAAAGAGTCCCCACATGTCGGCTGCCTACTATGCTCTCTGCGATTTCATCCACGCCGTCGCACCTACATTATCAACAGAAATGGATAAGAAAAAACTTAAAGTAATCTTCCAGACCCATTTCATCATTCCTGATTTAGCAATCAAAAATATAGCATTTATCGAGTATATCAAACAATATGTTGTCACTTTTGCAAGCAGTCAGTCCGTTTTAAATAATCGCCATCAAATAATAAATCTTTAAATTCCCCGAGCTTCAAAAAAACGTTCCTCCACGACTTGCAACGACGCACCACGGCTCCGGTGGACGTCAACTGAGGTGGTTTCCAACCGTGCGGTAATACAAATACACTAAAATTAGCACTAAATATAGTAGGCTACTTGAAGAATTTGTGGTGTTTATATTTTTTTTTTTTGCGATAGGGCAGATACTTGCATCCTTATGGGTGCAGCAAGGAAAGCGGGTGCCTCCCAGAGAGGTTACACCCGTTCCCGACCCATACGGCCACTATAAATGTGTGGGAGGACGTGTGTACTACACGGGGGAGGCAAGAGTGTGAAGCAGATTGTCCGCTCACGGACCGTCATCAGCATGTTTCGCGCCACTTTGGAACGGGGCTGGGTTTACCCGGCGCTTTTTACAAAAAGTCTTGTTTTTACGGAAATAGGCTGGAAATGAAATATTTTGTTGGGGATTAAGTATTTTGAAAAGAACATTCAAACATATTTGCAAAGAAAAAAATGGGTCTGGGACGAATTACTTTAAATAGAAAGAAAGAATGAACAACTTCACCTGCGATTAACGTTACATAATGTGAGCAGTGTATATTTCAGTACTAATTGCGATAATTCAGGTGATACAAAAGGTGAATCATATAAGTAGACAGCGTACTGCGGGTGGCGGATGTGCACAGTACCCGTTCAGGGTGAGGGAGAGGTGGGGTGTGCAGGCTCAGTGGACAGAGTATCGCGGATCTCATCACACTGTCAAACGGAGATTGGCTATTGTTGTTGTATCATCATTAGTATCAATTTTTTTTATATTTTTTTTAGCTATTTTCATATATTATTTCTTTTAATTGTTAACCCTCGGCCATAGTTCGTTTCGGTTCCGTAATGCTACAGCTGGCTTGGCTATATTGTCAACGGTTAGACCAAATAATTATTCGGCTTTATATGAAAATCACATAGCAACAAAGAATGAAGGTGCAAAGATATGTAAGATTCGTCTAAAAAAGTTTTTACAGAGATAAACGTATTGTTTTATTAAAATAATCAATCAATCATTGGGGGCATACGCGGGGGCGCGTCGCCTCGCCCCACCTACGACGCACTCACGGGGTCACCACGCGCGAGTCCCATGCAGGCTCCTTTCCCATACAAAGCAGCTACGGACAAGGAAACATCAACTTGCCAAGCCACGAGCACTTGTGGCGCCCCTTGGCTCCTCCACGCCGGAATTTCTTTACAGATACACACCGATGGAGGATCGGTTTCAGGGTAGCGTGCCACATGCCCATATAGCCGAAGTGGCGTGACGGCTATGCAGGTAATAGGCCCTCGATTCAGTCTCACGGTGCACCCCCCCCCCTGCTGATTTGACCACTTAATCATCCCAGCGAACCATGATTCTGCGAGACACTATTACCAAGGATTGATCGTCTCTTCAAGTCATATAGTGGCCATGGATCACAACCATAGAGTAAGACAGGGTATCAAAAGCGACTTGAAGATCCGGAGTATTTGTCCTCCTGCACAGGTTACCCCGACCACGCCAATACTCCCGCCTGAGAGAGTCCATAACACGTGGGCTATGCCAAATCCGCCGTAGACTTCTTGACGTGACCCGCCTCATTATGTGACTCGCTACCAAGGTATGTAAAAACTTTCCAAGATCTCAATGCCTCGCACCACGCATGAACAGACTGTACTGCTTCATCTAGAAGTCTCCAAATACCTGGCCTGTTCTTGAGCGGAGACCTCAAGCCAAAAGGTTTGCCTCCTCGTTGCAGCGCCTCGAGAGCCAATCACCAGGACCTCCAGCGACTCAGCAAAGATTACTGCATCATCGGCAAAACCAGATCAGTGATACTTGGTGTTGCCGACGGATGCTCCACAATCACTTTGATCTACAACCTTGTCCAATACCAGTCCATAAACAAGCGTTGAAAAAGTGATGGGGCAAGGACGCACCCTTGCCTCACTCCTGTATTCACAGGAAAGAAGCGGGATTACACCTGCCCCCACATTACAGCACTCTCAGTCCCATGAATACAGACCAGCTTATCCAAACCAATAGTCCTGCAGGAACTCACCTCGAAGTCGCAGAAGATTCCAGAGTGACTCACGATGCACTGAGTCAAACGCCTTCTTGAGATCAACATCGGCTGCAAGCATCCACCCGGTCGAAACTCACGTCGGCGTCCACCAGGACACGAAGCGTAGGATACGGCGTTGTTGGACTAACAGGCGTGAAACCCAAGACTGCTGAGGTCTCTGATGCTTCAACAGATGACTGCGAATTCGTGTCAGCAATAGATGGGCAAGCACCTTGCATGGTACGCTGAGCAGTGTAATGCCGCAGGAAATGTTGCAGTCCGGACGGTCCCGTTCCCTGTCCAGATAGGGACGACCAGCCCCTTTACGTCAGGAGGAATGGTACCTGATGCCACACGGCAGTCAGGATAGCAGC
>JACEEZ010024018.1:160740-171642 GCA_016584305.1 Chionoecetes opilio
CCACTCCCACACCCTGCAAGTCACATCACCCCTGCCACCCCCACCATATATACACATTATACCTTGCCACCTGCCACACACCCTTCAACCCTACACCCTACCACCCCTCCCTGCAAGTCACATCACCCCTCCCACCCACACCCTGACACACCTCCACCTTCCTTCCTTCCTACCTATCCTTTTTTCCCTAGTTTTCTTCCTTCCTTCCTTCTTACCGACCTATATACTTTCCTTCCTTCTTTCCTACTTTCCTTCCTTCCTTTCTATATTCCTTCCTTCCTTCCTTCCTACCTACCTACCTATATACTTTCCTTCCTGTTTTCCTACTTTCCTTCCTTCCTGTACTACCTTCCTTCCTTCCCTTCTTCCTTCTTACCTTTCTCCCTTCTCAAGCAGGTTTTCCGATTAGGTTTTTTAATGTGTGTGTGTGTGTGTGTGTGTGTGTGTGTGTGTGTGTGTGTGTGTGTGTGTGTGTGTGTGTGTGTGTGTGTTAATACACACACACCACACACACACACACACATACACACACACAGTACACACACACACAGTACACGCACGCACACAATTAGTAAAAATACACATACACACAGTACACACACACACACATACACACACACACACACACACACACACAAACAGTACACACACACACACACACAGTACACGCACACACAATTAGTACACACACAATCCAACCAACACTTCAGTTTCCCGCAACGAAGTGATGGTTGCGTTATCAACACAGAGCCACCGCCAAAATCTGGATCTCGCACCGCTCTTTCTCCTTCCTTGGATCTACAATACAACCTTTCTGCCGCACCGTAATCTTCGTGACTATATTTACATATACACTGCAATGATCAACAAAATACATGGAAGCAGTACATGTGTCGTCCATTATTAACCGGTAAAGCGAAGGCTCTCAGGTGGCTTGGGTGCGACCCGCTGACCATCATAACAAATCCTAATACCGCCGTGACTGGTGTTAACATGACATTATTCAATCGTTACTTTATTCACCTCATAAGCATTATGTAAGTATGTTATATAAATAAATATCCTCTTAGCTCATTCCTCTCTCTGACTGTCTGAGTGTCTGTCCTCAGGTTGGAGTTAGTAGCCTAGTAGCTACCCTACCAAGGAAGCTAGAGTACTCTAGCTTCCTTGTACCCTACCCTACCCTCTTTCGGGTGAGGTGTTCAAATATATCTTCTCTACAATTTTTCGTTGGGGCTGCATAGCTCAGTGGTAAAGTGTTGGTGTTTCAATACATCAGCAAAAAGGTGTGGGTTCGATTCCCTCACAGATCCTTTACCGACAAATATCCTCGGGTGTGGAGAGTTCCCGAGGAGGCGTGAAGTACTGCCGGGAATGTCATGTTCCCGGTGTTCACTGTTTAGGGTTCAGTGCAACAAGATGTCACGGCTGGCTAGGCTTCAGCACGTGGCACTTGGACGAGTCACCCTAGGGCCTTAATACTCCTATAAATTTATTAAAAAAAAAAAAAAAAAAAAAAAAAAAAAATCCTCTGTTCTCCTTCTTCTCCTCCTACTACTACTTCTCCTACCCCTCCCGTCCATCTACCTCCTTCCCTCTGGATAAAGGAAAAAAACAGGTGGATAAGAGGAACCTCCCCCCTTCCCCTTCCCTTCCCCCTCCCGTCCATCTACCTCCTTCCCTCTGGCTAAGGGGAGGAAACAGGTGGATAAGAGGAACCTCCCCCCCCTTCCCCTTCCCCTCCCCCTCCCGTCCATCTACCTCCTTCCCTCTGGCTAAAGGAAGGAAACAGGTGGATAAGAGGAACCTCCCCCCTTCCCCTTCCCCTTCCCCTCCCGTCCATCTACCTCCTTCCCTCTGGCTAAAGGAAGGAAACAGGTGGATAAGAGGAACCTCCCCCCTTCCCCTTTCCCTCCCGTCCATCTACCTCGTTCCCTCTGGCTAAGGGGAGGAAACAGCTTTAACTTTTTTTTAATTACTTTATTATATTTTATATTAATGATTTATGTTGATGAGAGAATAAATGGTGGGAGTAAGACGACAAAGAATAGCTGGCTAGCTGAGTAGAGTAGATTATAGGAGTAACTAAAACCTTGCTTATCTTATTAATGAGTTATCATTATCCTCCCCCCCTCCCCTCCCGTCCATCTCTATATAACTGTGTACAGGGTTCATTTGTGTGTGTGTGTGTGGGGGGGGGGTTAGTGTGTGTGTGTTAGTGTGTGTGTGGGGGGGGGGTAGTGTACTACTAACTCTCTCTAAATATTTCTCTCATTAACTTAATACATGAGGGTATTTAAGCGATAAGAAGGAATAAATAGTCCCAAGCAAGGCTTGGGATTATTAGTTAGTCTTGTTATATAATCATTCTTTTTAGCCTATATTTTTTGTTTGTACTGCACGTATAAGAGAAACGATGAAGAAAGATAAGACGGTATTAGCGTGCATAATTAAAGAAATAAAAAAGAGGAAAAATAGCAATGTTGATTTGGAGGACGAAAAGTGTGTGTGTGTGTGTGTGTGCGGGGGGTCGAGAGAGAGAGAGAGAGATAAGATACTTTGATCCTATCTAGAAACTTTGCAAGTACTAACTACAAGGTTATTGACTATAAAAAGCGCCACCACGCCAGGACGAACTTGGTGGGCTCGAACCGCTGACCGAATCCAGGGACGCTACACGCGATATTGCAGCTCTACCAACCGAGCCACCCTGACGGGTAGAGAGAGAGAGAGAGAGAAAGAGAGAGAGAGAGAGAGAGAGAGAGAGAGAGAGAGAGAGAGAGAGAGAGAGAGAGAGAGAGAGAGAGAGAGAGAGAGATATTCAGATTCAGATTCAATACTTTTATTCACAATTGAATTAACATTTGTGAAAAAGACTGACTATATGAAGACCAACTATATGACAACACAAGACACATTTCTTTTTTGGGGGTTACCTTTTTTTTTTTGCCCTTGGCCAGTCCTTTGTGATGTTAAAAAAAAAAACTGACGACCAATCTACTGCGGTCTTGACCTGACCTGCTTTGATCTGCTCCGTTACTCCTCATATTATATTATATTTCAACATCACCTAAAGTCCTAAACCAATTCCAAGTGTTAAACCGAGTGTTAAAAGTGGAAGTGCTGAGGTTATTCCAAAGCTTTATTTGGCTCTAGTCAGACCTCACCTAGACTATGCGGTTCAGTTTTGGTCTCCGTATTACAAGATGGATATAGCCTTCGTAGTGCTATGTTTTTCTCTATATTTTCTTATGTATGTTCTTGGTACATCGAGAGTACATAGGTATACATACACTCTTGGTACATAGAGAGAAGAAGGATGACCAAAATGATTCATGGGAAGAGATTGAAGCTATTAAAATTACACTCACTCGAGAGGCGTAGAGTAAGGGGCGATCTGATAGAAGTTTTTAAATGGATAAAGGAATACAATAAAGGAGATGTAGGAAAAGTTCGTACGGCTATTAACCAGGGTAGAACAAGAAGTAACGGATTCAAGCTGGAAAAGCGTAGATTTAAAAAAAGAAGGAAAAACTGGTTCACAAATAGGGTGGTAAATTATTGGAATGGACTCAGTCGTCAGGTGGTTATAGCGGAGTGGGAGGCTAGATAAATTCATGGATGGGGATGAAAGGTGGATGTAGGTAGTGTTAAGTAACAGGAACTACCTCGTGTAGGTCTCACGGCCTCTTGTAGCTTCCTTATATTCTTATGTTCTTATGTAATTCCTATTTAAACCACAAGATAGTCGGGGGAAAAATAACAAGAAAAAGAGTAACGGAGAAAATAATAGGTTGGTTTAGGTAAGGTAAAGTTAGGTTAGGTTAGTTTAGGGTAGGTTAGGTTAGTTAAGGTTAGGTTAGTTTAGGTTAGGTTAGTTTAGGTTAGGTTAGTTAAGGTTAGGTTAGTTTAGGTTAGGTTAGTTAAGGTTAGGTTAGTTTAGGGTAGGTTTAGGTTAGATTAGTTAAGGTTAGGTTAGTTTAGGTTAGGTTAGTTTAGGTTAGGTTAGTTAAGGTTAGGTTAGTTTAGGGTAGGTTTAGGTTAGATTAGTTAAGGTTAGGTTAGTTTAAGTTAGGTTAGCTAAGGTTAGGTTAGTTTAGGTTACGTTTAGGTTAGGTTAGGTTAGGTTAGGTTAGATTAGTTAAGGTTAGGTTAGTTTAGGTTAGGTTTAGGTTAGGTTTAGGTTAGTTTAGGTTAGGGTATTCTGTTATCTGACTGCTGATACTTTATTTCCTTGTTATTTTCTTTCCTACATTTTTAAACTACACAGCCTTGCCATTTACCCATTACTTCCTTCACCCCTTCAGTCTTTACCCTGTCCAAAGACTACTCTATACTGGACTTGCTACCTCATTTTGGGCTATTTCCAGTGGAGGCCAGTTTGCGATTCCTGCCATTTTCGAACATCACTCCCTTTTCCCTTCCTATGGTTTATCAGTATATATGATATACCGTTATCTTCGTAAATGTTTGTTCTATAATATTATCAAATAAAAAACAGTAAAATACATTTAAAAAATGCCATTATGAGAGAGTGAAGAAATATCCATGAACTTAATATTCATTTGAACTCATCGCCATTTAATATTTTGCGAGAAAACATTTTAGATGAAACATATCAATAGAAACGGATTTTCATTAGCTTTCCATTGATATATTTCGTTGTCTGATAAATGAACCAGAACCATGCATAAATTAGCGTTAACTAAAAAAATAACATCTATCGGGATAATTACCCGATTGATGATGTTATTTATTTAGTTAACGCTAATTTATGCATGGTTCTGATTAATTTATCAGACAACGAAATATATCAATGAAAAGCTAATGAAATCCGCTTCTATTGATATGTTTCATCTAAAATGTTTTCTCGCAAAATATTAAATGGCGAAGAGTTTAAGTAAATATTGAGGTCATGCATATTTCTTCACTCTCTCATAATGGCCTTTCTTTAGTGTATTTTACTGTTTTTTATTTGATAATATTATAGAACAAACATTTACGAAGATAACGGTATATCATATATACTGATAAACCTTAGGAAGGGAAATAGGGGTAATGTTCTAAAATGGCAGGAATCGCAAAACTGGCCTCCACTGGTCATGGGCGGGCTGGTGCGGGGCATGAGTAGCAAGTCCAGTATAGAGTAGTCTTTGGTTCTGGTTATTGATATGTTGATTCTGTCGTGTGATAAATACGACTCTCTCACTCTCTCTCTCTCATTAACTTAACACACCCACCTACCTATCCTTCCCCCTATCCAAGCATCCACTCCCTCCTGCCTATCCGCCCCCCAACCCCCCTCCCCTAACACGTGCCCATGGCCCTGATACCCTTAGAAGCGAAGAAAATAGGGCACCAGGGTCATAATGCGCGGCGCCTCGGGGTCCCTGGAACGGCCTACATAGTATCGCAGGGGAGCGTGGCAGCGGGACTCACCTGGCCTCTCTCTCTCTCTCTTCTCTCTCTCTCTCTCTCTCTCCTCTCTCTCTTATAATTCTGAAAACAATGACAATAAGAATACTGAAAAAAGGGAACGAAGCAGAACAGAAATAGAGAAAAAAAACAGGAAAAGAAAAATACAATAAAGTATCGATCATAAATGCATAGGAACGTGTCTATAATTCACATAGTCCGAAAGAAACAACTGAGAAGCGCCTACACGCACACGCACACACACACACACACTCACCTGGCCGAGGTTTATGAAGCAGCGCCGCCCCTTCATTAACATTCCCCCGCCAAGCTTAAAGGTTCATGGGAGAAAGACAAGAAAGTAAGAAGGCATTCCAGGAGTGTGTGTGTGGGGGGGGGTTAGTGTGTGTGGGGGGGGGGGGGGTTAGTGTGTGTGTGGGGGGGTTAGTGTGTGTGTGTGTGGGGGGGGGTTAGTGTGTGTGTGGGGGGGGTTAGTGTGTGTGTGTGGGGGGGGGTTAGTGTGTGTGTGGGGGGAGTTAGTGTGTGTGTGTGGGGGGGGGGTTAGTGTGTGTGTGGGGGGGTTAGGTGTGTGTGTGGGGGGGGGGGGGTTAGTGTGTGTGTGTGGGGGGGGTTAGTGTGTGTGTGGGGGGGGGATTAGTGTGTGTGTGTGGGGTGGGTTAGTGTGTGTGTGTGTGGGGGGTTAGTGTGTGTGTGGGGGGGTTAGTGTGTGTGTGTGGGGGGGGGGTTAGTGTGTGTGGGGGGGTAGTGTGTGTGTGTGGGGGGGTTAGTGTGTGTGTGGGGGTTAGTGTGTGTGTGTGGGGGGGGTTAGTGTGTGTGTGGGGGGGTTAGTGTGTGTGTGTGGGGGGGTTAGTGTGTGTGTGTGGGGGGGTTAGTGTGTGTGTGGGGGGGTTAGTGTGTGTGTGGGGGGGTTAGTGTATGTGGGGGGGGTTAGTGTGTGTGTGTGGGGGGGTTAGTGTGTGGGGGGGGGTTAGTGTGTGTGTGTGGGGGGGGGGGTTAGTGTGTGTGTGTGGGGGGGTAGTGTGTGTGTGGGGGGGGTTAGTGTGTGTGTGTGGGGGGGGGGGTTAGTGTGTGTGTGTGGGGGGTTAGTGTGTGTGTGTGGGGGGGGTTAGTGCGTGTGTGGGGGGGGTTAGTGTGTGTGTGTGTTTTGGGGGGTTAGTGTGTGTGGGGGGGTTAGTGTGTGTGTGTGGGGGGGGTTAGTGTGTGTGTGTGGGGGGGGTTAGTGTGTGTGGGGGGGGGATAGTGTGTGTGTGCGGGGGGTTAGTGTGTGTGTGGGGGGGGTTAGTGTGTGTGTGGGGGGGGGGTTAGTGTGTGTGGGGGGTTAGTGTGTGTGTGGGGGGGTTAGTGTGTGTGTGGGGGGGTTAGTGTGTGTGTGGGGGGGGTTAGTGTGTGTGTGTGTGTGGGGGGGTGTTAGTGTGTGTGTGTGTGGGGGTTAGTGTGTGTGTGTGTGGAGAGTTAGTTTGTGTGTGTGGGGGGTTAGTGTGTGTGTGGGGGGGGGTTAGTGTGTGTGTGGGGGGGGTTAGTGTGTGTGTGGGGGGGGGTTAGTGTGTGTGTGGGGGGGGTTAGTGTGTGTGTGGGGGGGGGTTAGTGTGTGTGTGTGGGGGGGGGGGTTAGTGTGTGTGGGGGGGGTTAGTGTGTGTGTGTGGGGGGGGGTTAGTGTGTGTGTGGGGGGGGGTTAGTGTGTGTGTGGGGGGTAGTGTGTGTGTAAGGGGGGGTTAGTGTGTGTGTGGGGGGTTAGTGTGTGTGTGTGGGGGGGTTAGTGTGTGTGTGGGGGGGTTAGTGTGTGTGTGTGGGGGTGTTAGTGTGTGTGTGTGGGGGGGTTAGTGTGTGTGTGGGGGGTGTTAGTGTGTTTTGTGTGGGGGGGGTAGTGTGTGTGTGTGGGGGGGTTAGTGTGTGTGTGGGGGGGGGTTAGTTTTGTGTGGGGGGGGGGGTTAGTGGTGTGTGTGGGGGAGGGTTAGTGTGGTGTGTGGGGGGGGTTAGTGTGTGTGGGGGGGGTTAGGTGTGTGGGGGGGGGGGTTAGTTGTGTGTGTGGGGGGTTAGTGTGTGTGTGTGGGGGGGGTTAGTGTGTGTGTGGGGGGGTTAATGTGTGTGTGTGGGGGGGGGTTAGTGTGTGTGTGGGGGGGTTAGTGTGTGTGTGTGGGGGGGGTTAGTGTGTGTGTGGGGGGTAGTGTGTGTGTGTGGGGGGGTTAGTGTGTGGTGGGGGGGTTAGTGTGTGTGTGTGGGGGGGGTTAGTGTGTGTGTGGGGGGGGTTAGTGTGTGTGTGTGGGGGGGTTAGTGTGTGTGTGTGTGGGGGGGTTGGGTGTGTGTGTGGGGGGTTAGTTGTGTGTGTGTGGGGGGTTAGTGTGTGTGTGGGGGGGGTTAGTATGTGTGTGTGTGGGGGGTTAGTGTGTGTGTGTGGGGGGGGGTTAGTGTGTGTGTGTATGGGGGGTTAGTGTGTGTGGGGGGGGGGTTAGTGGTGTGTGGGGGGGGGTTAGTGTGTGTGTGTGTGGGGGGGGTTAGTGTGTGTGTGTGTGGGGGGTAGTGTGTGTGTGGGGGGGTAGTGTGTGTGGGGGGGGGGTTAGTGTGTGTGGTGGAGGTAGTGTGTGTGTGGGGGGGGTAGTGTGTGTGTGGGGGGTTAGTGTGTGTGTGTGGGGGATTAGTGTGTGTGTGTGGAGGGTTAGTGTATGTGTGTGTGTGTGGGATTTAGTGTGTGGTGTGTGGGGGGGTTAGTGTTGTGTGGGGGTGTAGTGTGTGTGCATGGGGGGGGTTTTAGTGTGTGTGTGTGGGGGGGTGTTAGTGTGTGTGTGTGGGGGGTGTTAGTGTGTGTGTGGGGGGGGTTAGTGTGTGTGTGGGGGGGTTAGTGTGTGTGTATGGGGGGGTTAGTGTGTGTGAGGGGGGGTTAGTGTGTGTGTGTGGGGGGGGTTAGTGTGTGTGTGTGGGGGGGGTTAGTGTGTGTGTGGGGGGGGTTAGTGTGTGTATGGAGGGGGTTAGTGTGTGTGTGTGGGGGGGGTTAGGTGTGTGTGTGGGGGGGTTAGTGTGTGTGTGTGTGGGGGGGAGTTAGTGTGTGTGTGTGGGGGGGGTTTAGTGTGTGTGTGGGGGGGGGGTTAGTGTGTGTGTGGGGGGGTTAGTGTGTGTGTGGGGGGGGGTTAGTGTGTGTGTGAGGGGGTTAGTGTGTGAGTGGGGGGGGGTTAGTGTGTGTGTGTGGGGGGGGTTAGTGTGTGTCTATGTGTGTGTATACACCTAGTTGTAATTTACAGGGCCTGAACTACACTCGTATGGTCCCGTCTCCACATATACTGTGTGTGTGTGGGGGTGAAGTTAGTGTGTGTGTGTGTGTGTGTGTGTGTGTGTGTGGTGTGTGTGTGTGTGTGTGTGTGTGTGTGTGTGTGTGTGTGTGTGGTGTGTGTGTGTGTGTGTGTGTGTGTGTGTGTGTGTGTGTGTGTGTGTGTGTGTGTGTGTGTGTGACCTCTCTTCCTTTCTCACTTCATTAGTTTTTTTCCTCTTCCCTAATATGGCTTCATTATCTCGTTTATTCTTTTCCCTTAATTATATTTGTCTCCTTATTTGTTTATTTCCCATCTTTCTTTTAGTTCATCTTTTCATAAGTGGAATATACTACTGTAATTAAATTATTTTATCACTATCACTTATCTTCACTATCATTAGATTATCATTATTATCATTTGTATATACCCTTTTCATTATATTACTGCTATTAGTATCAGCATTATCTTTATTATTATCATAGTAATGATGATAATAAAAATTGATTGATGATGATACTCAATAAACTAATTAATCATAATTGATGATGATACTCTATAAATGATCCTATTACATCATCTACCCATCATGCTTTCAGTCTTTTTATTGCCCTTTCCTTCCTTTTCCTATTCATGTCTTCTTCATATTTACTTCTCTATACATGTTGCAATTATTTGCCAAAGTTTTTTAGTTATAGAAAAAAACGTGATTTAAAAAAAAATCAAGCCAAACTCCTTGCAAAATTTGCAATATTTTTTTAAATAGATTTGCTTGAAAATTAGTTTCTAGCAGTTTTCGGGCATGCTGAACACGAATACGGAGTCAGTTTTCAGTTACAATGATTAGAAGTCCCTATTTGAGCCAATTCACAATGACATGATACTTACATATATTCCTTATTCCTTATTATCATTACCATTATTGTAATCATCATTATAATAATTATAATTATCATCACGGAATGTCTTCTTTTCCTCATTAACTAACATACCACTCATGAAAACTATTAATATATTTACCATTAATTATTTTCATATATATTCATTTATTTCATACCTTTAGGTCTTTATCTCTCGTTGTTTTTTCTATAGTTCTTAAAGAAGCCTTGATAATATATCTTTACATGTATTACTTTCTATTTAATTTTTCACGGGTTTCATTTGAACTTCATGTCATGGATTTTTTCATTATGTTATATGGACAACTAATTACAGATGGACAGCCAGGAGAGAGAGAGAGAGAGAGAGAGAGAGAGAGAGAGAGAGAGAGAGAGAGAGAGAGAGAGAGAGAGAGAGAGAGAGAGAGAGAGAGAGAGAGAGAGAGAGAGAGAGAGAGAGAGAGAGAGAGAGAGAGAGAGAGAGAGAGAGAGAGAGAGAGAGATCTAACTGGACTAAAATTGGCAATGAGAACAATTGATGATGATACTTGTGGTGATAAGGCGAAGAAAGATGAAGACACGAGGAGGATATGAGGAGGAAAAGTAGAGTAGGGCGAAGATGATAATGAGGAGAAGTAGGAAAAGGAAAGGGAGGAAGAAGAGAGGACACGGATGAAGAGAAGGAAGAACAAAAGGAGGAGGAAGAGGAGAAAAACAATCACAAAACACAAAAAACCAGGAGGAGGAGGAGGAGGAGGAGGAGGAGGAGGAGGAGGAGGAGGAGGAGGAGGAGGAGGAGGAGGAGGAGTGTAACGATCTAAAATTCTCTTCCAAATAGTGAAGAATGATTGATGACTGTGATGACGGATTTGGCTGAGGAGAAAGTCTTGACATGGTGACAAAACGGCTTCAAAATGGACACACCAATCCGAGGAAGCAAAAGGTACATATATTTACACAACACACAATAATCGCACGTGACATGCTTACACAGAGAAGGGATTGAGTCAGAGCAGAGTGAGAAGAGAGACACACAGACACACACCCGAGACTAACGGGTCTGAGAATAATGAAGAGCTCTTGGAGTGAATGTAGCAGAGCGAGTGACTGTGTCCTCGAGAATGCCGAGTATGGGGTGACCCGAGTGAAGCCAAATTGCCTGTGATGATTGTCATTGTGAGAGAAGAAGAGAAGACCCAATTTATGACATCTGAACTTGAGATAGCTTCAGATAGCCCAAAGAAAATATTACATGATAATATGGAGAAATCTTGGGCTCATAAATGACACCTGTGGCCTATGGAACGCCAAGTGATCCGAAAGTAGGGCATAGGAATATTTACATCAAC
>JACEEZ010024021.1:2500-16644 GCA_016584305.1 Chionoecetes opilio
TTTTTAATTTAAAGCTGTTATTGACTCCACTAAACTACCCACACGAAGCTGAGTCCATTCCAAATTGTACCTAATATCGTAATAACTTTACCACCTCTACTAATACCTACAATTTGATATACCTTAAGGGCAGGGAACACCTTGTCCCGAGAGTGCATGGAACCGCCACGGTGGGGTCTTTGAAGAGCCACTGGTTGTGCTGCAGGGGAGGGGAAGGAAGTAGTGGGGAGGGGAAAGTGGGGGGTAAACCGAAGGAAAAGGTGGTGGGGAATGGGAAGGAAGTAGTGGGGAGGAGAGTAGGGGGCTAACAGGAGGGGAAGGTGGGAAGGGGGATAGTAGGGAGGGGGCAAACAGAAGGAAAAAGTGGGGGGAAGGGGGGGTAAACAGGGGTACTGACCGAAGCGGGTTTAGCCAACTGACAATAAAACCACTCCTTGACCATACACTACCGGAGGAGGAGGGAAGAGGGAAATGGCAAAGTTGGTGTGTAGGGGGTGTTCTGTCAGGGGAACGGTGGGTTGTGGGAAAAGAGAGGAGAGGATGGAGAGTAGAAAGAAGACAAAGGGAAACCGCCTTGCAATTTGTATTAACCCAAGCCTCGCCTCCTCGATATGTCAAAAAGGTAGCGAAGTAGTCGAAGGCTTGAACCTGATTCTGATTGAGGTGATTGAGGTAGACAGGTAGTTAGGTGGTTAAAGG
Organism: Chionoecetes opilio; assembly: GCA_016584305.1. Classification (NCBI taxonomy): domain Eukaryota; kingdom Metazoa; phylum Arthropoda; class Malacostraca; order Decapoda; family Majidae; genus Chionoecetes; species Chionoecetes opilio. The sequence continues at coordinate 3,200 of JACEEZ010024021.1, forward strand.
GGGTTCCTGTCTTCCCTACCCCCTAACCCCCTTCCCCCTTCTTTCCCCCTTTTCCCCTCTTTTACCCCACTCCCTTTATTTCTGTGCCTTTTCCTTGCCCATTCTGCTTTCCAACCCTCCTTTTACTTTTCCTTCCCTTCCCTCTCCTCTCCTCTTTATCTCTCTGCTCTCTCTCTTCTCTCTCTCTCTCTCCCTTCTCTCTCTCTCCTCGCTTCTCGCTCTTCTCTCTCTCTCTCTCTCTCTCTCTCTCTTCTCTCTCTCTCTCTCTCTCTCTCTCTTCTCGCTCTCTCTATTCTCTCTCTCTATCTCTCTCTCTCGCCTCTCTCTCTTCTCTCTCTCCTCTCTCTCTCTCTCTCCTCTCTTCTCTCTACTCTATTCTCTCTCTCTCCTCTCTTTCTTCCCTCCGATGTGCTTTACAGTGGGTGTGTGGTGTGTGCTGGTGTTTGTGTGTGTGTGTGTGTGTGTGTGTGTGGTTTGTGTGTGTTGTGTGTGGGAAAGATCTGCCAGGTGGGACAGGGTAACCTAATACCTTCTGGTTTTTATATTAGGGGAAATATAGAACCAGAAAACGGCAATACCACTACGACCACAACTCTCTCGCTCTCTCTCTCTCTATCTCTCTCTCTCTTCTCTCTCTCTCCTCCTCTCTCTCTCTCTATCCTCCTCTCTCTTCTATCTCTCTCTCTCCTCTCTCTCTCTCTCTCTCTATCTCTCTCTCTCTATGTGTAGTGTATATGGGCGGTTTTGTAGTGTGTGGGACAGGATATACAATGTTACAGCAAAAACCTACCTAGAAATGAAATGAGTGAGAGCGAGAGAGAGAGAGAGAGAGAGAGCAGAGAGAGATGAGAGTCAGCAGAGAGAGAGGAGAGAGAGAGAGAGAGAAAGATGGAGGAGAGAGACGAGAGAGAGATGCTTTGACGGCGGGTTATAGGAAGGGCAGGTGTGTGATGCTGATGGGGGTGAAGATGCACTGAGGAAGAGAGAGAGGAGAAAGAGAGATGAGAGAGAGATGAGAGAAGAGAGAGAGAGAGAGAATGAGATTGAAGAGAGAGAGAAGAGGAGAGATGAGAGAGAGAGAGCAGAGAGAGAGGAGATGAGAGAACTGAGAGAGAGAGGATAGACGAGAGAGAGAGAGCGAGAGAGAGAGAGAAGAGGAGAGAAGGAGAGAGAGACAGGGAGACAGAGAGAGAGAGAGAAGAGCGAGAGAGAGAGAGATGCTTGACGGGGTTATAGGAAGGGCGGTGTGTGAGCTGATGGGGTGAAAGATGCAATGATGAGAGGAGAGAAGAGAGGAGAGATGACGAGAGGAGAGAGAAGAGAGAGAGGAGAGAGAGAGAAGAGAGAGAGAAGGAGAGGAGAGAGAGAGAAGGAGAGACGAGAGAGAGAGAGAATAGCGGACGGGACAGTAGAGAGAATAGCGACCCGCGGGACGGTAGACGGAATAGACGGTCAAGCATGGGAAGTAGACGGTCGGTCGATGCAGTAGTTTTTGCCTTGAGACAGACTGGCCCCGCATGTTGCCGCGCTGAATGCTTGGCGCGCCTCGAGGGTACCTGGAACACTCGCCGATAGGAACACTCGCCCACGTCGACGAGTGTTCCTATTTTTCACGTCGGTGAGTGTTCTCATTACCCGTGTTTCTGCATTCAGGGATTAACCCTTCACGCCCAGAGCTTTCCTTTGCTAAAAAAAAATTGTATGTTCGTAGGCATAAAATTTCGAAAAAAATCTAAATATACCAAATTAGTTAGTGGGCAAGGATACTAAACAGGTCATATCTATAAAATATTGCTTATATTCACTAAAAATCGTCTAATGGCACCCAAATTACAATGGAAATTACGTTCTGGGCCTCAAGGGGTTAAATACCGACAATTAGTCTATAGTTAGCTACGTTATGTGGTAAGGTTAGGTTAGATTCCTTTTTATATATTACAAGTTGAACTGTCGTTGAAAATGTACACATCGGCGAGTGTTCCAATGTCGGCGAGAGTTCTGGGTTGGTGTCTCGGCGAGAGTTCCATAAACCGCCTCGAGGTGGTTGCCCGGCGCTGCTCCCACGCCGTCAAAGGATCTCCCGCGGTTATCCAGCGGGAGGCAGGAAGAGGTCCGGGTGTCTGGTGGGTGTCTCTATACCCACCCTATTGCTCTGCCGCTACACGCCCCCCTTCCCCCCCCCAAGGCCGTCTGAACACCTGCTTTGTGTGTGTGTGTGTGTCGTGTTTGGTGTGTGTGTGTGCTGTGTGTGGTGTGTGTTGTGTGTGTGTTAATGTGGTGTGTGTGTGTGTGTGCGGTACCGCTTATTCGTGTGTGTGTGTGTGTGTGTGTGTGTGTTAAATGTTACCCCTTGAGGACGCAGAACGTAATTTTCATTGTATTGGGTGCCATTAGACTTGAGGTAGGTTAATTATAAAGCACTATTTTATAGATATGACCTGTTTAGTATCCTTGTCCACTAAACTAATTTGGTATATTCAGTTACTTTATGTAATTTTATGGCTAACACAGACACTTTTTTTTTTATCAGCCAAGGAAAGATATGGCGGGTGAAGGGTTAAAGTGTGTGTGGTGTGTGTGTTTGACTGTTAACAGTGTGTGTGTGTGTGTGTGTGTGTGTGTGTGTGTGGTTTGACTGTTAAAGTGTGGGGGTGCTTGTGTGGTGTGTGTGTGTGTGTGGGTGTGTGGCTGTGTGTGTTGTGTGTGTGTGTCTAGAGTATTAATTAAAGTAGTGTATTTTTTCGGACTACAAACCTCTTGTTATGTATCATAGGGGCTATTGATTTGTATATTGAAATATACCTGTTTTTTATATGTAATGGATATTTGTGTCAATAAAATCTTATTACAGTGATGAACGCAGGAAAACTCTACATCTTCAGAAATAAAACTAACAAAATATGAGTCAAGACAAGGAAGCTTCTCATGGACAGCAAAACACACACGTGATCAAGTGTTTAGAGACAGTAAGGCCATTCTGTGTCCTGTCGTTCGATCCCCGCCTGCTTCCGAGAATTTTGCAAAAACAAGTGTGGGCGGTTACCGTCACCCTTGAGCAAGAGGAAGGGGTGTATATGGGTGCTAAGTCCAAGCATTACCCAACGATCGGCATACGAGCTTCAGGGAGTTAAAACTGGCGAATCACGATCACAGCTCGCGTGGATAAGACGGATGAATACACACACACAACACACCCAACACACACACATCCACACACACACACAACACACGCACACTATATATACACACTCACAAAGAGAGAGGAGAGAGCGAGATGAGAGAGAGGAGAGAGAGGATGAGAAGGAGAGAGAGAGAGAGAGAGAGAGAGAGAGAGACTGAGAGAATGCGAGAGAGATGAGAAAAGAGAAAGAGAGAGAGAATGAGAGAGAGAGGAGTGAAAGAGAGAGAGAGAGAGGACGGAGAAGAGAGGAGATCGAGAGAGAGAGAGAGAGAGAGAGAGAGGAGATGAGGGAGAGAGGGAGAGAGAGAGAGAGAGAGAGAGAGATCAAATGGATAAAAACAAACCATACTCTCATATAAACACCACAACCCCACCACCACACGCCCAGCCCTACACAGGGCCTACAGAGCCACCCGCTCAACGCCCCAGCCTACACAGGTGCATCTACAGGGCCACCGCCACACGCCCAGCCCTCACAGGTGCATCACAGAGCCACCGCCCACACGCCCCAGACCTCCCCAGAGCCTCCACAAAAAGCCACGCCAAACGCCCAGCCCTCCACAGCGTGGATCACAGAGAAACCGCCACACGCCCCCAGCTCCACAGGTGCCTCACAGAGCCACGCCACACGCCCAGCCCTCCACAGGTGCATCACAGGAGCTTACCGCACACACGCCCCAGCATCCACAGGTGCCATAACAGGAGCCACCGACAACGCCCCAGCCCACAGGTGCATCACCAGAGCCACCACCACCACCCCCAGCCCATCACAGGTGCAGACAGAGCCACCGCCAACAGCCCTAGCCCTCCACAGGTGACATCACCAGAGCCACCGCCACACGCCCCAGCCCGCCACAGGTCATCACAGAGCCAACGCCACACGCCAGCCATCCAAGGTGGCATCACAGAGTACCGCCACACGCACCAGCCCGCCACAGGTTCATCATAGAGCCACCGCCACACGCCCCAGCCCTCCACAGGTTCATCACAGAGCCACCGCCACACGCCACCAGCCCTCCACAGGGCATCACGTAGCCACCGCCACACGCACCAGGCATCCACAGGTGCATCACCAGGAGCTACCGCCACACGCCACAGCGCTCCACAGGTGCATCCAGAGCTACCGCCACACGCCCCAGCGCTCCACAAGGTGCATCACAGAGCTACCGCCACGACTCCAGCCTTCCACAGGTGCGATCACAGAGCCACAAACACAAGCCCAGCCGCCAAACGTGCATCACAGAGCCACGCCACACGCCCCAGCCTCCCACAGGTGCATCACAGAAGCCACACCCGCACACGCCCAGCCCTCCACAAGGGCCATTCCAGAGGCCACCACAACACGCCCAGCCCTCCACAGGTGCATCACAGAGCCAACAACACACGCTCAGACCTTACACATGTGCATCACAGAGCTACCGCACACACGCTCCAGGCCCTCCACGGTGCATCACAGACACGCCACACGCCAGCCCCCCACACAGAACACCGCCACACGCCCCAGCCCTCCACACGTGCATCACAGAGCCACCACCACACGCCACAGCCGCCACACGTGCATCACAGAGCCACGCCACATGCCCAGCACGCCAACACAGAGCACCTGCCACACGCCCCAGCCGCCACACGTGCATCACAGAGCCACGCCACACGCCCCAGCCCGCCACACGTGCATACAGAGCCACCGACACACGCTCCAGCCCGCCACACGGCATCACAGAGCGACCGCCATACGCCAACCCGCCACACGTGCATCACAGACACCGCCGCACGCCCAGCCGCCACGTGCTCACAGAGCCACCGCCACATACGTCCCCAGCCCGCCCCACGTGACATACAGAGCCACCGCCACACGCTCCCAGCCCTCAAGGTGCATCAAAGAGCCACCGCCACACGTCCCAGGCCCCGCCACAGGAATACAGAGCCACGCCACACGCCCCAGCCCCCAAGGTGCAAAACAGAGCCACAGCCCACACGCCCAGCCCTCCACATGTGCATCACAGAGCCACCGCCACACGCCCCAGCCCGCCACACGTGCATCATAGAGCCACCGCCACACGCCAGCCCTCCAAAGGTGCATCAGGTGGTTTTAGAGACTACCGCACCGGTAGAAACACAAAGTAAAAATTTCAGAATGTGCTCTATATATACCTCAACATATTAGTACGGAGTCCCTCAGGTAGTGTCCTCGATCCCATTTTATTACTTATATATATAAATGATCTCCCAAAGGTAATTTTACAAATTTAAAACAATACTTTTGGCTGATGACTTTACTTTATTATATGGTGCAGACCCTACATCCTTGATAGAAACAGCAACCAAGACTCTAGACTTTTTTATAATTGGTGTTGAGTAATAGACTAACCGTCAATTTAAACCAAAAAGTATTATTATGCTCTTTACCAACAAGGCGACTAAAATTCTTACTAATCTGTTATACAACAACAATGTCAATCAAACAGACCTAACAGCACAAAACTACTAGAGTGTAACTTTTGATGACTAACATATCCTTTAAACCACACAGTAATGAATTATGTCTTAAATTGTCTCAGAATCGTATTCTATATATCAAATTAGAGACTATGCCTAATAATATACTTAAAATTCTCTATAATTGTCCATGTATTGCCACACTTTCAATTGTACTTACAGTCTGGGCACCAACAATCCCTACTCATTAATTCCCCTGTTCCGGCTACAAAAAGAAAATAATTAGGATCATTACAAATTCGGGCTACTTTGACATAATCACCCTTTATTTAAAGGAATATCGAACATCTTGAAATTATTTGACATAAGCAAATACAGATTGGAATTCATATGCACAAATTAGTTACTGGTGGTCATTATATGAACTTGCTCCCTCAACATAACTTACCCCACCGCACACTGTGAACACCTCCGTGTACCACAACATAACCGAAGTTTTTCAAAACACTCACTAGCCTACTCTGGTCTCAAGATATGGAATATATACCCGACTCTGTTAAAGACCCAACAAACATATGTTCATTTAAAGGCAATACAAAAAAGTATTTTATTGTCACAAACGACAAGATATTTGTTAATATTTAGTTCTAAATATTTGTTTTAATATATTTCCAATGATGATCATGTAGATTATTATAGTGCCAACAACAATACATTTATTAGCATTCTACAAATGGAATTTTTGGAGCAGGAATGTCTATTATATCTCCTGGGTTTTTTTTTTTTTTTTTTTTTTTTTAATTTTTATTTTTAAATTTATTTTTTTTGTTTTTATTTTTTTTACCTTGTTTTCTTTTGTTGTCTTTTTCTTCTCTTTTATGTATATTGCTACTGACGTCCTAGGAATAAACTTGTGGTTTGTAAACTACAGAGATGCTGCCCGAATAGCCGTATGGCTTCGTATGGGCTGCTTACACAAATTATGTATATAACTTTATTATGGTAAGCATATTAAAGTGTTCAAGTGTTTAAGTGTTTCAAGTGTATCACAGAGCCCCCGCCACACGACCAGCCCGCCCACACGTGCAATCACAGAAGCCAACGCACACGTTCCAGTCCTCCACAGGTGCATCACAGAGCCACTGCCACACGCCCCAGCCGCCACACGTGGCATCACAGAGCCACCGCCACACGCTCAGCCCTCAACAGGTGCATCACAGAGCCAACCGCACACGCCCCAGCCCGCCACAAGTGCATACAGAGCCACCCGGCCAACGCCCCCCAAGCCCTCCAAAGGTGCATCACAGAGCCACCGCCACACGCACCAGCCGCCACACGTGCATCACGAGCCACCGATCACACGCCCAGCCCGACCACACGGCATCACAGAGCCACCGCCACACGCCCCAGCCCGCACAGGTGCATCACATAGCCACCGCCACCACCGCCCCAGCCAGCCACACGTGCCATCACAGAGCCACCCGCAACACGCCCCAGCCCCGCCACACGTGCATCACAGAGCCACCGCCACGCCCAGCACTCACAGGTGCATCACATAGCCACCGCCACACGCCCCAGCCGCCACAGTGCATCACAGAGCCAACCGCCATACGCCCCAGCGCCACAAGTGCATCATAGAGACCACCGACACACGCACCAGCCTCAAGAGGATGCATCATCTAGAGCCACTGCCACACGCCCACAGCCCGCCAGAGGTGCATCAAGAGCCACCGCCACACGCCCCAGCCCTCCAGAGGGCATCATAGAGCCACCGCCACACGCCCCAGCCCGCCACAGGTGCATCATAGAGCCACGCCACACGCCCAGCCTCAGAGGTGCATCACAGAGCCACCGCCACACGCCCCCCCAGCCCGCAGAGTGCATCACAGAGCCACACAACACGCCCAGTCCGCCACACGGAACATAGGAGCCAACCGCCACAAGCCCCAGCCCTCCCACAGGGGCATCACAGAGCACCGCCCACACGACCCCAGCCTCCACTGTGAATCACAGAGCCACCGCCACATCGCCCCAGCCTCCACAGGTGCATCACAGAGCCTACGCCACACGCCCCAGCCCTCACAGGTGCATCACCAGAGCACAGCCACACGCCCCAGCCAGCCACACGTGCATCACAGAGCCACCGACACACGCCCCAGCCCTCCAAGTGCATTCACCAGAGCCACGCCACACGCCCCAGCCGCCACACGTGCATCACAGAGCCACCCGCCACACGCCCAGCCCTCCCACAGTGGCATCACAGAGCACCGCCACACGCCCCAGCCCGCCACAGGTGCATCATAGAGCCACCGCCACACGTTCCCATGCCAGCCAGAGGTGAATCACAGAGGCCACCACAACAGGCGTCGCGCGAAACACTGGAGCGCAGGCCTCCTTTTTTTTTTTTTTTTTGAGTGAGGTTCCTGACGCCAAGGGAAAACTTTACGACGCTGAGCAAACCCATTTTGAAGTGGGAGAGATTTTCTTTCTTTTTCTAAGTATACGCACAGTGCACACCATCTTGTCCTCTTTTTGTGTGTGTGTGTGTGTGTGTGTGTGTGTGTGTGTTGTGTGTGTGTGGTGTGTGTGTGTGTGTTGTGGTTGTGTGTGTGTGTGTGTGTGTGTGTTGTGGTTCTGTGTGTGTGGTGTGTGTGTGTGTATCATATAGTTGTATTCATCTAGTTGTATTTTACAGGGCCTGAGCAACGCTCGTATGGCCCCGTACCATTTCAACATTTATTTTATCATTCATCCTTATTGCTTAGTGTATGGCCCAAAGCCACCACCCGGGAAGGGGGGTCACAAACCCGGCTAACACCCGGTCCCATCACTTGCCCTTGGGTGGACCGGTGGCTCGGGTTTTTTTAAGAAGACAGCCCGTCTGTTTCGCTCCGCCCGGGGGATCGAACACGGGACTTCTCGGTTAGTGAGCCGAGCGTGCGATCCTTACCACACGGAGTTCCCTTGGTGTGTGTGTGCTGTGTGTGATGTGTGTTGTGTGTGTGTTGTGTGTGGTGCTGGTGTGTGTGTGTGTGTGTGTGCATGTGTTTGTGTGTGTGTGTTTGCAAATATGCTGCGGAGACGCCTTAAATATAAACAAATTAAGTTACGAACCGGCCTTAGGTTTAATTAGCCACAAAGCCGCCCATCGGGCGGACTTTTGGCTAGCTCCTGATGGAGGGCTATTGGTGGGGCCTTCGGCCCACCAAACACAGCTTTCTGGAAGAGTGGTTTGGTGGGCCGAAGGCACACCAAACACAGACTCTCCAGATAGGCCCCTTGAACTTTCATGAAATCAATGGATGTAGAAATGTATGTATTAACGCCTTACCCAATCACCCACACCACCATTCAATCACCATTAACCATACCCCCCCCATTCACTCACCCTTACCATCACCCCCCACCCATTCACTCACCCAATTCCCGGTCAGCCACACAACCATGAACTCACCCATTACCATTCCCCACACCTATGCCCTCACCCATCACCATCACCCCCCCATCATTCACTCACCATCACCCACCACCATTACCCATCACTCACCCAGTTCAAAACTCACCACATTCCCATTACCCTACATCAAGGTTTCCTCATTCTCGCAAAAACAACATTTTTTTTCAACATTCTCGCTAATAGGCCTGCTAAAACAGGAAGAAAAAGTGGATGGATCATCTCAATAAGTGGGCTAAAAGTGCCCTGGTCGAGCTTGGTTCCAAAAACTGTGCATATGACGGGATTGGGGCACGTGGTGGGTGGTACTATCGCGGAACACACACACACACACACACACCCCACACACACCACACACACACAACACACACACTTTCGCTTATATTATATAGATGTGTGAAGGAAAGGGTTTCGAAAAGCTCAAACAAGTCTTTGATAAATTCAGGCATTACTTTTACTCATCATAAACTCTCTCTCTCTTTCTCTCTCTCTCCTCTCTTCTCTCTCTCTCTCTCTTCTCTCTCTCTCTCTCCTCTCTCTCTCTCTCTCTCTCTCTCTCTCTCTCTTATACCTGTTACGAGCTTCTCCCTTCCTTTCCTCCGGTAGCGAAACAGACGTGCCTAACAATCCTCCGTTATTACACCAACACCTATTTCAAGATGGATACAACAGTTGTGAAGACCTACTTTTCTACTCAGGACAAGCTTACCGCAGTGCTTGGAAGTTATTTACAAAGCAGATGGAATGCAGATTTCAATCCTCTGCAATCAACTGTGACGGAATTAACCAGAAGTTTAGAGTTTAGTCAAAAAGAGGTGAAGATCGAAACAGGTGGTTAATAGTCATGATATTGAGATAAAGAACAACCACAGAGTAATCGACAATCTTAAGGGGGGGGGGGGAAAAAAAAAAAACTGCGAGCTAGTGAAGTGCCATACAACGATTTATACGAGCGATACGATTATCAAGAAGACTACAAACCTGCCGCAAAAATATTCAATTCTCGGAATGTACGAACTACCTGGAGGGGAATCTGGAGCAAACTGCCCAATAAGTAAGCAAACTATTGGAGAATATGCCTTCAACTACCCAATATCGAAATGGACGAGCACACCGGGTGGCCAGCGTCAAGACAACGTGGCCGAACCCATCATAGCTGTTTCACAAGGTATGGTGTGATCGTAAAAGGGAGAGAGAGGGGAAGAGAAAGAGAGAGAGAGAGAGAGGAAAAAGAGAGAGAGAGAGGGGGAAGGGAGGAGGGGGAGGGGGAGAGGAGAGGGAAGAAGAGAGAGAGGAGAGAGGAGAGAGGGAGAGAGAGAGAGAGAGAGAGAGAGATCAAATGGAAAAAAAACAAACATACTTCTTTATAAAACCACAACCCCACCCCACACCCCACCCCTCACAGGGCCTACAGAGCCACCCGCCAACCCCCCCAGCCTAACAGGTGCATACGGGCCCACCGCCACACGCCCAGCCCTCCACAGGTGCATCACAGAGCCACCCCCCACAGCCCCAGCCCCCCAGAGCCTCACAAAGCCACGCCAAACCCCCCCAGCCCTCCACGGTGATCACAGAGACCGCCACACGCCCCAGCTCCAAGGTGCCCACAGAGCCACGCCACACCCCCCAGCCCTCCACAGGTGCTCACGAGCTACCCCCCACACCCCCCACCCCTCCCAGGGCATACAGGGCCCCCGAAAACGCCCCACCCCCCACAGGTGCATCACAGAGCCACCACCACACCCCCAGCCCCAAGGTGCAACAGAGCCACCGCCAACGCCCTAGCCCTCCACAGGTGCATCACGAGCCCCGCCACACCCCCCACCCCGCCACGGGTTCATCACAGACCAACGCCACACCCCCCAGCCCCAAGGTGCATCACAGAGTACCGCCACACCCCCCCACCCCGCCACGGGTTCACTAGACCACCGCCACACGCCCCACCCCTCCACAGGTTCATCCAGAGCCACCGCCACACGACCAGCCCTCCACAGGGCATCACGACCCACCGCCACACGCCCCAGCCCCCCACGGTGCATCACAGAGCTACCGCCACACGCCCCAGCGCTCCAAGGGCTTTCCAGGCCCCGCCACACCCCCCAGGCTCCCAGGTGCATCACAGAGCTACCGCCACACTAAAACCCTTTCCCACGGTGCATCACAGAGCCCCCACCAAAACCCCCCGCCCCCCCCAAACGTGCATCACAGAGCCCCCCGCCACACGCCCCACCCCTCCACGGGATCACAGAGCCACCCCCAAAACCCCCCAGCCCTCCACAGGGCACCAGGGGCCACCAAAAAACACGCCCACCCCTCCAAGGTGCATCACAGACCCAAACAAACGCCCCAGCCTCCACAGGTGCATCACAGAGCTCCCGCAACCGCTCCAGCCCCCACGGTGCATCACAGACACGCCACACCCCCCAGCCCCCCACACAGAACCCCGCCACACGCCCCAGCCCCCACACGTGCCACAGACCCACCCCCACAGCCACAGCCGCCACACGGCATCACAGAGCCACCCCCCACATCCCCCACCCCCGCCACACAGACCCACCGCCACACGCCCCAGCCCCCCACACGTGCATCAAGAGCCCCCCGCCCACACGCCCCAGCCGCCCCCAGGGGCATACAGAGCCACCGCCACACGCTCCAGCCCGCCACACGGCATCACAGAGCGACCGCCATACCCCCCACCCGCCACACGTGCAACAGACCACCGCCCACCCCCCACCCCGCCCCCCGTGCTCACAGAGCCACCGCCACACGCCCCAGCCCGCCCACGTGCATACAGAGCCCCCGCCAAAAGCCCACCCCTCCAAGGGTGATCAAGAGCCCCCCGCCACACGCCCACCCCCCCCCCACAGGATACAGAGCCCCCGCCACACGCCCCAGCCCCCAAGGTGAAAACAGAGCCACGCCACACCCCCCAGCCCTCCACATGTGCATCACAGAGCCACCGCCACACGCCCCAGCCCCCCACACGTGCATCATGGGAGCCACCCCCACACCCCCCAGCCCTAAAGGGTGCATAGGTGGTTTAGAGACTACCCACCGGTAAAAACCAAAGTAAAAATTTCAGAATTGTTATTATCCCTCAACATATTAGTACGGAGTCCTCGGGGTAGTGTCCTCGATCCCATTTTATTTTATTATATAAATGATCTCCCAAAGTTTTTTACAAATTTAAAAAAACAATACTTTTGTGATGACTTTACTTTATATATGGTGCAGACCCTACATCCTTGATAGAAACAGCAACCAAGACCTAGAATTTTTTTTTAAAAAAGGGGTTTTTAGTAATAGACTAACCGCAATTTAAACAAAAATATTATAGCTCTTTACCAACAAGGCGACTAAAATTCTTCTAATCTGTTATACAACAACAAGTCATAAAAAGAACTAACCCGCCAAACTACTAGGTGTAACTTTTGATGATAACAATCCTTTAAACCCCACATTTAAAGAATTTGTCTTAAATTGTCTAGAATGTATTCTATTTTATCAAATTTGAGCCCCATGCCCAATAATATACTTAAAATTCCTATAATGTCCATGATTGCCACACTTTCAAATTGTACTCCCGTCTGGGCAAAAAACAATCCCACCATTATTCCCCCGTTCCGGTACAAAAAAAAAAAAAATTAGGATCATTACAAATTCGGGCTCTTTGCATATCACCCTTTATTTAAGAAAAAAAGAACATCTTGAAATTATTTGAATAAGCAAATTTCAGATTGGAAATTATATGCCAAATTAGTTACTGGTGGTCATTATATTAACTTGCCCCAACATAACTACCCCACCCCCAACTGTGAAACCTCCGTGTACCCAACATAACCGAAGTTTTTCAACACCACTGCCTACTCGGTCTCAAGATATGGAATAAAATACCCCACTCTTTAAAAAACCCAACCCAACTTTTGTTTATTTAAAAAGGGAAACAAAAAAATATTTATTGTCCAAACGACAAGATATTTGTTTAAAATTTGTTCAATATTGTTTTTAAATATTTCCAATGATGATCATGTAGATTATTATAGTGCCAAAAAAATACATTTTTTTAGCATTTACAAATGAATTTTTGAGCAATTTTTCTTTATATCTCCGGGTTTTTTTTTTTTTTTTTTTATTTATTTTTATTTTTTTTTTTTTTTTTTTTTTTTACCTTGTTTTTTTTTTGTTTTTTTTTTTCTTTTTCTTTTATGTAATTGCTCTGACGTCCTAGGATAAACTGTTGTAAAACAGAGATGCTGCCCCAATCCGTATGGTTCGTATGGGCTGTTTCACAAATTAGTTTTATAACTTTATTATGGTAAGCATATTAAAAAGTGTTCAAGTGTTTAAGTGTTTCAAGTGTATCCCCCCCCAAGA
>JACEEZ010024022.1:0-19697 GCA_016584305.1 Chionoecetes opilio
AATAAAAAGCGGATGCGGCGAACCACACCCAAACCCCGAAAATTCATTTTTTCTCTGTAAGACAAAGGCCCGGGACAGTGGCAGAAACAGGGGCCAACGGGAAATGCCCCAGGGCCCGGCTGTTCTCAATCCCTGTCTGCGCCCTTTTGGGGGGAAACCCCCAGACCGGGGAGCTGAGGGGAAGGGGGCTGCCCCCCTCGTGCCACGTGGGCCTGAAAGGCGCCAGAGTGGCAATGTGAGAGGATTCAATGGGAGAAGTCGAGGACAAGCGGACGTCAGGGAGAGAGGCAGGCCGGGGTAAATTTTTAGTTTGATACATAAACAAAATTACTTCACTCCCCCACGCCCCCACCCACCACGGAGCCCAACGAGGGGAAGCTGTCTGTTGGGGAAGGACCTCACCCAACAGCTCCAGGGGTAGCAGGGAAGTATACGCTTCGGTTGCCTAGTGTGTGGTGGCAGCCGCGGGACCGATGCGGTGCCCACCAGGCAGCCTCCGCTTGGCCCTAGCCAACGCATGACCAGCCGATTGATCCAGCGGGGCCACACTGGACCTCCCGTCTTACCCCAACCCCCCTACCAAAGAAGCGTGTTGCCCACCGAAGGGAACTACAACCCGCCCCGCGGTGGACTCAACTTCCAGATAGAGGGGCGTGCGGGGAATATACAGGATGCCACGCACGGCAAACACGTGGGGAGCGGAGCGTGAAGTATAAAAGGAAGAAGAAGCGTGAGACGGAAGAGAAGGGTCTCACCGGGCCTAGAATCGCCCTAAGAAAGGAGAGAAAGGGGGAGGAAGCATAAAGGCGACATCACCGGAAGGCTCCACCTCCCAGTGACGAAGGGGGAGCGCTTGGTCCACGAGGCCGACGGCCACCGAACCCAACAATGGCAGGCAGGCCGCCAGAGTAGGTGGCGCCGTCGACCACGCTTCAAGCCCCGCCACCACGACAAGGTGACTCCCCACAGCGGGGTATGTTCATAAGACATGTTGTTATGCAGATGTAAACTATGTGAGTCTCTTCATGCACTCAATCTTGTGATGCAAATCGTATTACCAAATTCCACGGAAATCTTTTAACTTTTGTTTTAGATTAATTAAGTTCATGTCCGTTGGACTGAGTCTGTTAATGTAGCTTGATGGTGGAACAACCCTTAAGCAAATTGTTCTATTGCATAGTGAAATCTTGGGGTGCAGCTATATTTTTCAAAGTTCATTGGAAAAATCAATTATTATGGTCACATTGCTGGGGTTGGCCCACTTCGTGACTCCGCCTTTATAATGAACTTGTCGGGCGTCTCCTGAAAATAGGGAACATTTGGCCATTTGCCAGTAACAGAGACCCCTTCCCTTCGACACAATATACCATCACGTCCTTAACGACCAAAGAAATCCCTACAGACGGAATATACTTGAAAGACCCTCTTATACTGATTTTCATCAAGTCGCATTATAAAATAGTCACTAATGGTATACCGAAGACATAGATGCTAACGATTTATGTTGTTTATGCAGCTTAAGTAAGTTCTCAAAACACATTTTCGAACTTAGTGGTTTATTCGGGTACTTGCTCTTGGTGGATCGCTACTCCTTCCCTTGACCAGGAGAACAGGAAGCACACTGTCCTCTAAAATGAAGACGGACGTGCAGTATTTCTGAAGACGGCGAAGTTCCCTAAGGACTAACCTCGAACGCTTCTAATGGATATGTCAGAAATTCATGGTACCCGGCATGGCCCTAATCTATATGTAAATTAAAAGTCACAAACAATAAATCAAGTGTAACTCAACTAACAAGCTGCTTTAATTGTCTACCAAGGGGGAAAGTTTTTTCATAAAAAAATTCTTATTTTTTAAAATTTTGTAAAATTCAATTTTAATTTTACATTGGAATTTGGAACCGTGGGAAAAGGGGCCCCCCAGGGCGGTCTCCCGGGCCTTTGAAAAGACATAAGGGGTTTCTAATTATAAAGGGAAAGGCAAATTTAGAAAAAGCCCCTTTGGAACAATTAACTTCAAAACGGTCCCAACGAAAATCCCTTTTCGGGGCATGAGGCATTAAGAACCCCAACCGGCCCTTGTACAAAGTCCTTTAATAATTCATAATGGCCAAACCACCCAAATTCCCGAAGTGCCCCCCTTATTCCATTATTTTGGTTTTATGGCCAAAAAAAATAAAGTAAATGTGTTGTTTATCATTTTCTTAGTTACGTACATTACCATCCGCTACCTTGGGGATTTTGGTGTATTTGGGTTTCCTTCACCGGGGCGCAGGCAAACCCACAACAGCGTTAAGGGGGAAGCGATTCCGAAAAACCAAGGATTTCTGAAAATTACGGCAAGAACCCCTAAGGGACTTTTTAACCTCGTAGCCAAGGAACTAAACTTTTTGAATTATGCCAAAAACGAAAGGACGGGGCACCCCTAACCCCAAAAATTTTTGGGTACTAACAAACATAAATACCAATCTAACCTATTTTTAAAAAATTTGACCCGCCCCAATGTTAAATGTTGGTTATTGGGTTTTTACTCATTTTTTTCCTTAAATCAAAAAAACTTTTATTATATGAAATTTAAAAATAAAAATTTTGACTTTTAAATCAAACGCCCAAACCAAAATTTGGGCTAAATTTGGTTTTTTAAAACCCAAATTGAAAGGACCCGCAGAATCAACCCCAGCAAAAAAAAGGAAACCCAAATTCCCCTTATTCAGGGCACAAGGGGTTTGCCCCCCCGGGTTTTGTACAACCGCGAATTTTTGGGGGCCAACTTGGTTCCCCCCCGGTTTTTTAGCGGGTGAGTTGCGCTTTTTCGGGAAGGGAAAAACACGCACAAGACCGGGTCGCTTTAAAAGTGGGAATTACGCTAAAAGGGTAATGGCAGCGTATTAGTAACTTCTGCGACGAAACCCAAATCGGCCCAAATAAAAAACGACCGAAAATAAGTTTTATTGTCCTTATTTGGGTTTAAGTATTAAATGGTTGTTTTGAAGATTTAGGTTAAAAACCCCGGAGGTTCCAAGAGGCCATTACCACGGGGTTTTAACCCCTTTTAATTTTTAAGGCTCGACAGTTGAAGGCAGAGAAAGAAAAACCGCCAAGGGCCGCCTTTTTGAGATCCAGCGTTATTATACCAATCTCAAGGCCGACAAGAAATACAAGAAACGGGTAACCTGGGTTACTCGCGAGCCACCTACTTACGTCGACACTAGTCTCGCCATCATCGAGTACTGTGGTGACTTTCCAGGCTTGTTGCCTCATGGTAACTCAAAACAAACTAAAGCTGACTACATACGAACGCCTGGCACAACCATGGAGAAAATCGGCGAGGCTGTCAAAGTCAAACAGCCTCGAGTGGCCTACAACAAACCTCTCGAAGAGATAGATGTATGCTTGGACTCCAAAGATCTTCAACATGTTCGCGCAAAAAAATTTCACCAAAAGAAAACTCCTGCCGAATCCGAACCAACAGCCACAAAAAACCTGGCAGACCAACTCCAAACGCTTAGTTCATGGGCGACCACCAACCCCATGATCCGCTGCGTCACCACCGGCAAGCACTTCGGGGTAGTCATCTACTCGGACGATCAGCTGGCTGACATTAAACTGTTTTGTTGTACCGGCCGCACACCAATCGGTATAGACAAAACATTCAATCTCGGTGAGGTGTATGTCACTGCGTCATGTTACAAACATCTCGCCGTCGTCAACGACAACAATGAACACCCCCTCATCCTCGGCCCTCTGTATCTCCATGGCTCTTTTACCTTCGATTCCTATCATCCGTTTTTTCTACTCTAGCAGCCAGCCTCCGAGACACTGACACGACCAAACGAATTTTTGGCACCGACGACGAAACCGCTCTCCGACAAGCAATCACTTATAACTTTCCGCATGCCTCAAACATTCTGTGCAATCGCCAACTAAAAAAAAATGTTGATGACTATTTGAAAAACAAAGTTGGTGCCACAAAACCAGAGAGAGACACTCTCCTTTATGACAGGATATTCGGCCCTCGTGGACTGATCACCGCTGATGACAGCTGCGTCCTCGAAGAAAGACTCGCCACGTTGACAGACGACATGGCAAATTCGACTCCAACGTTCCTCAAGTACTTTGAGACCCGTGCTGCCCCACTTGTTCGTGAGGTCGTCGAGGTTGTCAAACCTTCACGATGCCTCGATACCTCATGGACAAACAACAACTGTGAGAGCGTGAACCACGTCCTCAAACACTTAATCGACTGGAAGCCCCAACCCGCACACGAACTCGCTAGAACTCTACTTCAACACATCAACTCCCAATACAAAGACGTAGAAAGGGCTATGATTTCCCGTGGCGAATATAAATTAGCACCAGACTTCGCCTCGTTCGCCATCAAAATCACTGTTTATGCAACCAAAACCACTGATGAGCGAAAAAACCCTCTGGAATAAGTTCCTAAGGAGCAACGGAAACCAAACAACAACCACGGTAACCTCCACCGATGGAGAACTCACGGTTCCAAAGTCGTTAGGCGGCGGGAAAAAACCACACCAGACGAAAAGCAGGAGAGCAGAACGATCAACATAAAAAAAAAAAAAGTAAACATTTAGGACTATCAAAACTATATCAAACAAACTGTCAACTATGATTTTAATTGTAAATAAATCTTGTTTTTATTGTGATGTCTGTCTCATGTATGTATGTATATTCTTATGTTGTGTAAATAAATGGAATTCAATAATTATATCTGGTTTGCATTATTATTTCAACAGTTCATACACATACGATTAGCGGCAAGGTGATGAAGTTGATGCCTTAATAAATAACACATTTTTTGGACTTATTTTTGTTAATATATATTGTTATAAATATATATCTTTATAAAATATATAAACATTATACCCAACAAGTACGTCTAAAAAAGTAAAATGCTAAAAGAACACATTTGAACGCAGTTTATCAACTTATCTTGGTCCATGTCGTCTGTCAATCGTTCTTCAACAAACACTGCAAAATATAATATCATTAACATCTCCATAATAAGTACATGTTCTGATTAACCGGTCCAGACCTGTTATGCCGACACCTGGCGATATGAAACGTGCATTACAATAGCAATGCATTCATGAGAAGATTTAATCTTTTCGAGCCGAAAAAAAAAAAAAAAAAAATCCAGAAGTAATTTCATTTAATGTCGATAAAACATATTATTCTTTTAATAACTTCATTCAGTGTCCCAATAAATGCCAAAAAAAATTTTTTTTTTGTTTTTTTTTTGTTTTTTTACTACAACTCCAACCAAACATAATCTCCGTGCCGGACCGTTCCGGATTGTATGGACCCACAGAATTGGATGAAAATCACATCAAGTCAATTGACGTAGTAAAAATCCTCATCCGGCAACTATATATGTTTTAAACCAAACGTTATGGGGTTTGGTGTGGGTGTGGTGTGAATGAAATATCTAGCGCGAATGGCACCAAAACCGCTTGCGCAGAGCCTACTGAAGTGGCGTCAAGGAGCCACTCCTTGGAATTTTCCCAAGATTTTGAGGGGATATTAAGAGTATATTATCCAGTAGTTTATCTCAATGTAAGCATAGGGCCCCGTTGTACCATTACCTTGAGATAAAAATACTGGAGCAAAATACTTGAATAGTCCTTCCTACGTCCCAAGATAGACAAAAAAATATCCCACCATCAGAACCAAATCCCAAGGATCTTGAAACAACCAAAGAGTGGTATCCAGCGCATAAAGCGGTAGTTAGGCAACAAGAATTTTGATGTGTGGGTATCGAGGGCTGACATCAAGGCGTAATGTGACACAGTTTTGTAGGATCTTCTTCGAATGTTGGTGCGGTTTTTGTACGTATTAAAATAGCGCTTCGGAAAGATGCCGCAGTCGTCCAGCAGCGCCGTCCTCCACTATAAGATATAGTTAAAAATATAAGTTTGTATATCCTTTCATATGATTTAGTATTCTAGATACCGGAAAGATATGGTCAGGTGTCCATAAAAACCCGCATTAGAGCAACAGCAGTAGTCTATGCCTACCTGGAAGGAAAGAAGGCTGCATGGTTTTGACGAACAATAGGCCTATCCCACCATTACAGCCTATGTCTCTGTGGCCTCATATTAATTCAGGTGTTTCTGTTACCAAAGACTGGGATCTTCACACTTGCCTGCCTACCACGCCATGGGCTTTGGAGTCTGCACGAGATACGAGACCAAGACAGAGGCAGAAGCCAGATTAACACAAAATTAACCTACTCCAGCTGACAACCACCACGCATCATGCTAAGCAGCAGCAGCATTAGCAGCAGCAGCAACACAAACAGCGCAGCAGGTTCAAACAGCAGCAGCAGAATCAACAGCGCAGGCAGCAGTGAGGATCCGTGCCTCCACTAGCCGTGAAGGGCAAAGAAGAGACGCAGGCGCAGGATACACCCGACTGGAGGACCCTGGAAATGTTCATGCCAATTCCTAGAAGACTTATTAACTACGATAATTTCCCTCTCGGAAGCAGTTATTTACTGCAATGCAGCGGCATTACACTCAAGGGCGTTCTGGGATTACCTTAAGGGGCGCTGCTTGAAGGTGCTTCTAGGGACTTGCACAATACCTGCGGGATGGCCGCGCCGGGCCTGGTTCAGGCAGGAAAGTCCCGCGAGTCCCGACAGGAGCCCGGAAGGCCACAGATGCCCCTTTCCCGGGCAGGACCGTGCCATCCTCGATTTCATCTCCCTCACAAACAAAAAATAACCCCCCCCCTCTGGCACGGCAAGGTCCGGGGGAATGTATGTGCAGGAGATGTCTGCCAGGTGTGATTTTTTAAATAACCACACCTTGCAGTATCTCAGACAGCATTTCCGCAAGAAGATCCTGCCAAACATCAGGGATTTCGGACTGAGGGGAAGCGGTTCAAGCTCTTCACCAGGGGAAGAGCAGGCAGAGAGAGGACACCACACAGATGAGGTATAGTACGTTTTACCGTGATTTATTGGCCATATAAATTAGCAACCCGGCCACTTCAGACATTTGCTGGAAGCAAGGGACAGTTTCAAGTCCTCACGGACCATAAACCCCTAAACTTTTGCCTGGTCCCGCCAGTCTGACATATATATTCTCCCCGTGTTCAAAGAAAAACTTTCTTACATTTCAGCTTTACAAACAGAGTAAAGCACATCAGGGACAGGGAAAAACACACGGGCCGACGCTCTTTTCTCGGTGTGTTTTTCCGTAGACTCAATCTCCATACTCACCCTGACTTTCAAAGAAATAGCACTTTCTCAAGGCAATGACGATGAACTAGCAAAACTCTCAGGACAGCAACATACAAGCCTCAGACTCAGCTTTCACTTTGCCAGAATCTGATTAGAATCTGGTGTGGAATATCCTGCAGCAGTCCTCGCACTTTTATTCCAGTCGCCCATCGCCTGGGAAGTTTTCAACCCAATCTCCACAACAGCAGCCATCAGGCGTAAAGGCTACGCAACGGATCCTCTCCAGTCGCATCGTCTGGCCAGGGATTCAGCCGATTCCAACTTTGCCTCACAGTGCCTTGATTGTCCTCCAACTCCCCCCACACAAAAGCTCCTTTGGAGCGCTGACACTCCCCCACACACGGTTTAAACGGTACATTTTAAATTTTTTGGGCCTTGGCCACCTCAGAGGGTTTCACCTACCTTCTTTTTGCGTCGACCGTTCACTAGGGGGGTAGGGCATACCTATGAAGACATTCGACCGAGCCCAGGGCATTCCTCTCAGGTTGGGGGGCTCGTTTGGTGCACCCATACCTTATCACTGTGGGGGTGCACACACAATTTGAGTCGATTTTTGGGGGCCATTTTTGATTTTTCTTGGTCTTCTCCCCAACGTCTACTGTTATCATCCACAGTCAAATGGCATGGTGGAGGGGCTCCACGACCCCCAAAAGGATGCTCCAAGCCCAAAACCCACCCCATATCTTTGGGCTGAGACTTTTTAACCACGGGGTCCCCTTAATATTCTTTCTACTTTCAAAAAGGATTTACGATGTAGCCCACCAAACTCACATATGGTCAAACTTTCCGTTTCCGGGGGCTTCTCATAGCCCAAATTTCCCAACCGGGAAATTCACATAGACCCAATGTTGGATCCCTCCATCTTTCGTGTAAAAGATGAAGTTACTCCCCCCGCTCCAGTTGCCAAGGGAAAAAATTTATGGGGGCTACTCGAGGTACCCCCTCCCAAAATGCACTTGGTATGAAAAAAATCATTAGGTCCATTTTTGGTTCTGAGGTGTGTTTTGTTTTTGTTGGGGTTTTTTGGGGCCCGTGCGGCTGTGGGGGCCACAGCCCCCTAGTGCCCCCAAGGTGCAGTATGAATGGGGTTTGCAGGGTTTGATTTCCCGTCTTGGCCCGACTTGTGTAGGAAAATCCTGGTGTGTTTGAGAATTTTGAAGGCCCAAACCGGGGTCTGGAGACCCCCAGAGGTAGCTGAGTTGGCCTGCGGAGGAGGGTGGGGGTGAGATTGGAGGAGTGCCGTGGGTGGGAGTGTGCGAGGACATTGCAGGGGAGGTGTTCAGGGGTGTCCGGTATGTGGGGCACCAGGGCATGAGGGTCTCATCATGCCCATTTGTTAGGGGGCGTTAGGGGGTGTGGCCAATCCCTTTGTCTGGTGACTGCGGTGTCCAGGGCAGGCCGGGGGTGGGTCCACCATTTGGGGGTCGTGTGTCTTGTCGTATAAAGTCCAATGAAGTGTAGTACTGTAAGGCGCATCAGCTCTGTTCCCCTTTTTGGTTCACGTAGTCTGAAGGTTAGTCAGTGAAAACTCAGGTCTGTGGTCAGTCTATGGGGGAGGGGAGGGAGTTTCCTCCGCTGCCCCCCTGTCGGCCCCAGTGTTTCCCCTGACACCAATGTGGGGGGGCCCCCACTGAAGTGGGTGACATGGGCCCGAGGAGGATAATGAAGCAAGAGTGGTGATGTGAAAACAAGGGCTGGTGAGTTAGGGGCGGTGACGTCGGAAAGTTGGAGGGCCCGTGAGGGAGTCATGAAGATGGTTACAGCACGGGAGGGGGCACGGTGGTGGCATATTTGATGCCCTCCCTGATGGCAAAAAGTTCTCCCGTCAGGATTGAGGCAGCGGGCGGCAACCTCCGGCGGTGGCAAGTGACCGGGCCCGGGATGAACATGGCCGCACCTACAGACGGAGGGGCTGGCAGACGGAGCCGTCGGGGGTAAATGTGGAGGATTTTACGTAGCGGGTGTGTAGGAGGGAGAAAAAAAGGACCTGCCCTGCACTGGACAGGCAGCCTTGGACCATGGTGTAGGTGTGTGAAGGGACAGAGAAATTAGAGAAGAGAGAGGAAACCAAGGGCCCAGGGGAGAAGTCTTCTCCAGAGTGCGAAAGGGGGGGAGAATAAATCATTATGGTCCATTCTTGGTTCTGAGGTGTGTGTCGCGAGTACGGTTGAGTACGATCTAAAACTTGAACTTGAGTTGGGAGTCACCCAGCGGAAGCCTTTTGTCCGGAGCCATATGTAAACAAACGCTTTTCCCTCATCCAGCTGATAAGACTTCACCATGGCAGCGGTCTCTAATACCGAAATATACCGAAATAACCCTGAAACAAAACCGAATATATAAAAGATATAGAAAGACGCATTTATATGTATGTATTTCGGTGTATTTCGGTAGAGACACTACCATGGCAGCACACGCCGTGGTAAAAATGGATGAGGACTGCGCGTTCATTTTCTGAGACACTGCCTAGTTTTTCCTTGCCTAAAAGTAGTGCTTTTTCTGATGGTGGTATTTTATTGGGAAATATTTCGCAGAAGTTGGCGGCTCCAACCACCCAGGTAATCGCACACCATCAAATTAGTTTTTTTAAACCTAAATAGCTCCCCAAAACCTAACCCAAAACTACCCTAAGCCTAATATAACCTAAACCAAACCTTAACATAACCTAAATCTAACCTAACCAAAACTAAACGTAACCTAACTCAGCAATTATTATATATAAATACGTTATATTTTTGGTTTCCGGAAGTGAATAACTACTGCACAATATACGGAGCCGAAAATAATAGAGAAAAAGTAAGCTGTAAGGCCTGTAAGGTCTGTGCTGACGGCGGTAGCGACCGCGCAGTTCTCGTCCATTATAATAACCCACGGCGTTCATGATGAGACATTTTGATGACCACATGTGACAGTAAAAATTAGTATACTTACATTGATAGGATTTCCAGTGTCTGCCCATGATAACAGTGTTCACTTTATAAAGTTACCATTCCCAAGTTCCCTGAGGAGGAAGTAACTCATCTTAGGGAAGGACTGCACACAGAAATAAGTGAATGAGGTTGGGGAGGCACTTGTGTCGCAGTGGAATCATAGCGGAGGATAAATTAGCGGAGGAATAATAGCGGAGGGAAAGAAGAATTGAGTTGAAGAAATGTAAAGCAAGAGAAAATGAAATACAGTATAAGAGCAAATAGATGGTGGGCGATCCACCTTGCTTTATATTAGATTATAGTCATTTGCCACGCACTTCTACCACATTTGTTATGTTGTTATATTAATTTTGGACGGCATTGAATATATATATATTTTTTTTGGGGGGGGGAAAGTCAACGTTTTTAACTTTGTATTTGATGAATAAATTTATAAATTTACATACCCAACTGTCCTTAAATAAATACACATACCCACATTAATACTATTATCATTATTATTTTTTTTTTATACATTTAATATATACTTATACATACATGCATCTACCCAATCATACACACATATAGAATAATTCTGATTAGATTTTTTTTTATCAGAAATTAATTTGCAGTGAAGATTGGATACGGTTCTCCTCTATTTAGCTTTTTGGAAGGTTTCTGAAACCCTCCATGCTGTTTATTGTCTCTTTCTCCTATTATTTCTAGGTAGTGTTTATCTTTGATTATGTTCGTTAATCTGTCTCTTGTTCTTATTGCCTTTCCAAAAAGTCTGATATTTATTGGTTTTAATTTAGCAAGGTTATGCATTTGTTCAGTATTAATATTGTATGGGTATTTGTCTTCTAAAGCAAAGCGCAGAGCCTTGTTTTGAATTATTTGAAGTTTGAGCAAGTTCGTTCTTGATAATGTGAGCAATGGGTACGATGGATATTCTAGTATTGGTATTATTAAGGTCTTAACTAGATGTACTTTTATATCTTTTGGAAGGCTATTAAATCGTTTGATCATGTTCAATGCTTGGTTTGCTTTATTGGTGGTGTGTTTGACGTGTGGAAGAATTCCTCTTGTTTAGCTTTAATCCTAAAATCTCTCCCTGCCTAGAGCAGTAGGGCGGGTCATACTATATTTTTTTTTCTTCCAATTAATGGAGAGGGGTGTTCAAATAACGTATTTTGGTGTGTAGAACACAAATATGAAGAAAAAGTTCAATTCTGATAACCCTAACCTACATCAATTTGCAGTTGATTATTATTAAATTGGTGATCAATTTGTTATTGTAGTTACCTCATCCTACGCCTCTTCAATTGTTATGCCGTGGCTGCTCACATTTTCTCTCATACAGTATTGTTCTAACTACTTCATAAAATATATAAGACATCTAAATATTCAAAGAAATATAGGTCTCATTCAACTTAATTAAAATTAGCATACAATTTGGCATATGCTGCCATAATAATACGCATAGAAGTAAGGAATAATGAAAGACGCAAGTAAGCAAAGCAGCGCCTTGTTGCACTGCTAAGGTCATGTTTGCTTGGCTGAAAGAGAGGGCTTTTGATAAGACCTTGTTGGCCATTGGAGACTACAAGTGTCAACACTGGTGTGAAAGCTGGAGTACTGCGGAAAGCTGGAGCTGCACCTGGGGAAAAGGCTGGTCTGGTTGGTGTGCAACTTACACACTGGTGAACTTCCCCTGTGCCATTGGATTGTTGGCCTTGATGCCTCTAGTCTAAGAACAAAAAAATACCCGGGGCCAGGGGCGGGCCAATAGGAAAGCCCCTTGATTCTGCTACAGACTTTGAGATCAATCCAACCTCACCCATATCTCCGTTGGCCCTCCACTGACAAGCTGCCTCACAAGGTCATTCAAATCTCTCAACTGATCAACACTATGGCTATAAAATTGTCTGTGCAGTCGGGATGGAGTGCTTCCTGCAGGGCTGGCTCTGTTGGAGATAGGCCCAGTAAACCACAGCCCTGGCTCACAACGCAAATAGACTTCTCAGGCTCTGGGTGTCAAAACAGACTTAAATTAAAGGGAAGAACCTGAAGAATCTGCACTTCATTGTGCAATTCATCTTTGGGAGCGTATTATCCATGTTTGGTTCAACGTAAAAGCCCAAACACTCCTGGATTAAAGGGGCCTAGGCACATCCTCTTTCAACTGGACTGCCATAAGTCACAGAGGAAGGAGGTGCCGGACATTGTGATGCCAACTGTGAAAAGATCTGCTTGGTATGCCCACAGTGAAGCCATCTTCCACCCCGCTGTGGGGAGTCACCTTGTCGTGGTGGCGGGGCTTGAAGCGTGGTCGACGGCGCCACCTACTCTGGCGGCCTGCCTGCCATTGTTGGGTTCGGTGGCCGTCGGCCTCGTGGACCAAGCGCTCCCCCTTCGTCACTGGGGGTGGACCCTTTCCCGGGTGATGTCGCCTTTATGCTTCCTCCCCCTTTCTCTCCTTTTCTTAGGGCGATTCTAGGCCCGGTGAGACCCTTCTCTTCCGTCTCACGCTTCTTCTTCCTTTTATACTTCACGCTCCGCTCCCCACGTGTTTGCCGTGCGTGGCATCCTGTATATTCCCCGCGCGCCCCTCTATCTGGAAGTTGAGTCCACCGCGGGGCGGGTTGTAGTTCCCTTCGGTGGGCAACACGCTTTTTTGGGTAGGGGGGTTGGGTAAGACGGGAGGTCCAGTGTGGCCCCGCTGGATCAATCGGCTGTCATGCGTTGGCTAGGGCCAAGCGGAGGCTGCCTGGTGGGCACCGCATCGGTCCCGCGGCTTGCCACCACACACTAGGCAACCGAAGCGTATACTTCCCTGCTACCCCTGGAGCTGTTGGGTGAGGTCCTTCCCCAACAGACGCTTCCCCTCGTTGGGCTCCGTGGTGGGTGGGGGCGTGGGGGAGTGAAGAAATTTTGTTTATGTATAAAACTAAAATTTTCCCCCGGGCCCTGCCTCTCTCCCTGACGTCCCGCTTGTCCCTCGACTTCTCCCATTAAATCCTCTCACATTGCCACTCGGGCGCCTTTCCAGGCCCGACGTGGCACGAAGCGGGCAGCCGCCCCTTCCTCCTCCCCCAGCTCCCCGGTCTGGCGGTCCCCGCATAAAGGGGACGCAGACAGGGATTGAGAGACAGCCTGGCCCCTCGGGCACTTCAAACGTTGGACACCTTGCTTCTGCCCCAACGTGTCCCAGGCCTTGCCCATAAAAGAGCATTACATGATATTTTCAAGGCTTAGGGTGTGGTTCGCCGCATCCGTCTTATTTATGATGACATGGACAATCAAATAGGTGCTACATAAATTTTGCTGCGGCAGATGATTTTTCCCTCTGCTTATGAGGAAGCCACAAAGATGGAAATTGGAGCGAGACATTACAGAGCCGAACTCATTCGCTCCGTAAATGTTGGAGACGGCCCTGATGACTACTCCCCAACATTTTTTGAGAAAACTACAACATCTACTCCACCTGTCCGCCACAGCCCTCCCCCTATTTTGGTACGTGGCGTATTATAAGGAAAGTGTGGCAACTTTTTCCTTCCCGCGCGGTACTTAGAAAAAGAAATTGGAATGATCCCGAAGGCAACCTAAAGGTATGGCAGGGGGTTCTAATCCACCCAAAGGACCTTACTCAGGCTGGATGCTCTTCCACATGCCCATCACCGAAGACAGCATTTTTGATACCATCAAACCTCATCCAAATTCATACCAGAAAAGGCGTAGTCTACAACTACGACCTCTTTGAGTTTCGGAGGCAGAAATACTAACATGTGCCCGGAAAAAGTTCAACAGGTCTATAAGGTCAGAGGAAGAAAAAACATGATCATTATCACTTTCTACGGATCAAATCTCCCCGATTCCATCAGGATCGGTCCCCAGTCTCTAAAGAAAAAAGCCTTTATCGACCGCCCTATGCAGTGCTATGAGTGCTACAGCTTTGGGCACGGCAAAAATTTTTGTAAACCCCCTCCCTCGCTGTGGTCGATGCTCGGCGTTGGGTTCCCATGCCACAGCTACGGGTACGTAAACCCCCTACTGCTTCCACTGCCGTGTTGACCCACCCACCGAGTTCCCGACAATTGGGACTTATAAATTAGAAGAAGACATCCTTTATTTGGCCCACCCCAATTTATCAGTCTTGGAGCCCCAAAGAGAATTTTTCCCACAGACAAGCAGGGGGGGGAGGAAGCGGGAAACCTACGCATCCGCGATGGCTGCTGCTTTTTCTAAGACGCTAATCAGCCTCCTGCAGTTCCACCCCCACATTCTCTTAAACCTAACCCATCCATCCCAATGAAGAATAAGTTCTCGTTTACTGCCGTGTGATTCTGTGGAGTCTGCTGACCCCTCTCATAATGAGCCTCCAACCACCTCTCGTGTAGTGCATGCCGCACACGGGAAAAATGACAATATGACTCCTCCTTAAGAGGGCTCTCAAAAAGCCATCCTAGTAAGAGTCTCAGAAGCAAACTCGCAGTTCCAATGAGTCCTTAGACTCAGTGGGCGTCCCTCCGGCAAAAATATCAATTGCTGAGCAGGAGGGGATGGACTTGCGTACAGATACACCTACTGATAGGTGTGGGAGTACTGACGTGACTCCTAATATCACTGCCCCTGTTACCACCCCTGAAGCGGCTAGCGACTCAGCTCAACAGCACGCTGATGGCGAAGGTGTCTCACAACATATGGACACACAAGTAGTTGATAACCATGCTGATACGCAATCTTCAAGACCCTCGTCGGGAGCTATCAGTAAACCTAGAAGTGGTAAATCTTCTGTTAGTAAATCTGCATCTTTGGTGGGACATACGGTCTCTACTACTGCCGCGGGTCCTCGTATGAGAACCCCGATTTCACCGCCGGATGTACGCAAGCGCCAACCGACATCTGGGAATGTACAGAAAAGTAGTTTACCATCTTCTACAACACAGAAAAAAGATGCTGGGCTTCCAAATGGCGCAGCGTCTACAAGCCGTAAGGCTTCTGCATCATCTTCACGCACGAAATAACATCTTCAATCCTCCAATGGAATATTCGTGGATTACGTGCAAATTGGGAGGAACTAGTTCTTCTCATCAACGAGTTGGACCCAGAAATTATCTGTTTACAAGAAACAATGATAGGGCAGGGAAGGTGTCTCTGCCCGCAGGTTTTATACCTGTCCACCAACACCACCTCCAGCAGGTGGTGGCTTTAGTGGTGGTTGTGGCCTTTACCATCGTCGGGATGTCCCCTTAACTGTCATCCCGCTGCAATCACCCTTGCAGGCTGTAGCAGGTCGTATCCATCTGCACAAGACCTACACTGTCTGCTCAATATATCTGCCTCCAAATGACGACATACCTCTCCAAGATCTTGAGGATCTTATCCGCCAGCTTCCCCGTCCATTTTTTCCCCTTTGGGAGACATGAATGGGCGGCATTACTGTGGGGGATTCCCAGAAATCGTCGCGGTGATTCTCTCGTAACTCTTATAGATGGCAACAACCTAAATATATTAAACCCGGGGGAACCAACACATTTCCATTCTCAGACGGGAACATTGACTGCTATTGACCTATCACTCTGCAGTCCACAGGTCGCCCTCGACTTCTCATGGGGGGTGGCCGATTCTCTTCGGGGAAGTGACCATTATCCCATACTACTTAAAGCAGTGTCCTCGCCCCCTTCCCGATGTCTCCCAAAAAGGTGCCTCTCTCGTGCAGACTGGGAGGGCTTTCAAAAGGCTTGTGTTTTTGAACATCATATAGATGACTTTCCAACAATAGATGAGCCGTAGATTACTTTGTGTCTCGAAACCATTTTGCAGCCTCGCTGAGCATCCCCGCACATCTGGATCTTTCTCTCGCCGACCTGTTCCGTGTGGGCTCAGGGCTGTACGGCAGCGAGGAGTCACTCCCCCCGTGCAGAGACGCAATACATTTTGCGGCCAACTTCGTAGACCTAAAAATTTTTTTCACAGGTCCAAGAGCTAGATACCGACGGGTTATGAAAGAGGCTCGTCACTCCCCCTTGGAGGGCTTATATAAGTACGATCTGTGCATCTACCCCGGGGTCCAAGGTTTGGCAAAGAGTGAGGAAAATGAAAGGGAAGTTTTATCCCATCCTCCCCCCAGTTCTATCGATTAATGGAGACCCTGTGGCAGATCCCTTGACTGTAGCAGAGGGAAATTTTCTTCCCATTTTGTGTCAGTGGCGCAGACGACCTTGCGTCTCCAAGTGCTAGGGACAGACTGCGACAGGGAAAAGAGAGGCATAGATTTTTTTATCCAGAGGCGGGGAATCTACAATGTTTTTTTTTACACCTCGTGAGCTATTCAACCATGAAGGTTTGCGCTGACACTTCCCCCCGGCCAAGATGATGTACCATATGTGATGCTCTGTCATCTACGAGATTTAGGCTCTAGATTTCTTGTTGAGCATCTATAATAGGATCTGGATTGAAGGAACCTTCCCCAAATAGCTGGGGTGTGGCGGGGGTGATCCCGATCCCTAAGCCTGGGAAGGACCACTCACTACCGACGAATTTCCGGCCCATATCCCTAACTTCATGTGTGTGTAAGTTATTCGAAAAAATGGTAAATATTCGGCTTGTATGTTTTTTGGAACGGGAAAACTTTTTCTCCCGTTCTCAGTGGGATTCCGTAAGCATCACTCTACTACGGAAGCGCTTATTTCCTTAGATCCATCCATATGCGGGGGATTCGCCCTCGACAACACCATGTGACCATCTTTTTCGAAACCCTTTAAAAAGGGTTACGACACGGCTTGGAGACACGGTTATTGCAATCCTGTCGAGTTCGGGCTAAGAGGTCGTTTGCCTGTGTTCCTCCAGAGTTTTTCCCAGCCAACCGGGTTCTTAGAGTTCGAGTTGGGGAACATACTGTCTTCTGAACACCCGCTTCCAGGTGGCATCCCCCAAGGTAGCGTCTTGAGTGTAAACTCTGTTTCGCTGTGGCCATCAATGGTATTGTTGATGTACTGCCCGAGGGATTGTTAGTACATTATCGTGGATGATTTATCTATCTCTTTTGCTGCTTCCCGGGTGTCGGTTGCAGAGAGAAAACTTCAACTTGCTATTGATAAAATTTGTGAATGGACGACGAAACGTGGCTTCCGGTTTTTCTCCAACAAGACTGTAGCGGTTCATTTTTGCAGAACCCGTGGGATTCATCCCGACCCAACCTGTATCTTTACGGGAAGAGATTACCATGTAGGGAAGAGACCCGGTTTTTTAGGACTCTTTTTGACAATAGACTGACTTGGGGACCTCACCTTCGTGCTCTCAAGACTGATTGTCTCCGGGCCATGGGTCTACTGAAAGTCCTCTCGCACACCACTGGGGCGATCGCGCTACACTCCTCTATCTTCACCGCTCACTTATCCTTTCGAAGCTTGAATATGGATGTGAAGTGTACTCCTCTGCCACACCCCTCGACTGCGGATGCTGGATTCGGTACATCATGCTGGTGTCCGTCTGGCAACCGGGGCGTTCAGGTCATCTCCCATCCCAAGTCTATTGGTTGGGTGCTGGTGTCCTCCCATTGGATCTTCAACGCCTCCCTCCTGTTAAATGTTGGTATCGCCTCCAACGCCTCCCTGACTCAATAGCTTGCCGTGCTGTGTCTTGTGATTCAGGATCGCAACTTTACCATGGGCGAAGAAGCTTGCCAAAGCCCCTTGGTTTCCGATTGACAGCTATTATGGAGACGCTATCCTTCCCTGCTTTACGGATCTGCCCCGCATAGGCCTACGACAGTCGTCCATGGCTTCTCCCAGAAGTGGTCCTTTTTCAAAAGCCTTCCGCTCTCAAAGGGTCTTTACCTCCTCAGGCTGAAACGTGCCCATTTTTAGACCACTTTTGCACACATCAGAGTTCGGTCCCTGTCTTTACTGATGGTTCCCAAAACAGACGAAGGAGTTGGTTCGGTGTCGTATTCCCATCGTTTAACAAAGGCGTCAGCATTCCCCCCTGTTTTTATCCCGTTTTTACGGCTGAAATAAGTGCTATTTTATATGCTCTCATGATTATTTTTACCCTTCCGGATGTTTCTTTACAATATTTAGTGATTCTTGTAGTGCTCTTCAATCACTATGTAATTTTTAACTCTCCCTCCGCTGGTCATGCATCCTGGAATGGCTTATCTGCTCAAGAGGCGAGGCCGGACGGTCAGCTTTTGTTGGGTTTCCGGCACTGTAGGTGTTGCCGGTATGAGGAAGCTGATGCCTTGGCAAAAGCTGCAGCTAGAAGACCAGCTCTATCACATTTGCAGTGCCGGCTACGGACCCGCGCTCGGGAATCCATAGATCAGTTCACAACATTTGGGAGGAACGTTGGACTACTATAGGGCAAAATAAACTGCGCACCCCTCCGCCCAAAATATCGAGGACTGGAGCTACTGCGGTCTCTCCCGGGATGGGAGACTGCCTTGGCACGATTTGCGTATTGGTCACACTCTATATACGCATGGGTTTTCCCCATGGAGGGGGGCCACCCTCCTTACTGTGATGATTGTTGGTCCCCCTTAAATGGCGGCACTTGCGGTCGGTGTCCCAGTCTTGGGAACTACGTGTGCAATTTTGTCCCGGTGTCGCGGTTTTGGACGGTGCTACCGTCCCCTCCCTGGCAATTGGGAGAAGAGGTTGTTTTCTCTCCGGACACGAAGTCCCTACATTTATTGAGAAGGCTGGCCTTCTCAAAAAGTTATGATGTTTTTAATATTAACTTTATTATTGTTTTTAATGTACTCTTATTCTTTTATGTATTTTTGTTATTTTAAATATTTTTATTCTATCTTAAAATTTGTATTTTTTAGTTTTACTTTACATGTACCTTTTGTAGGCAGGCGTCAATAACCCCGCAGTTGCGGCGCCTTAAAACTAAAATCAATCAATCAAACACCATCTTCCAAATAATGCTGTGCTCTGAGGATCAGAATATGATTTGGGGGGTTTGGGGAGATCCTGGCCATCAGGGGAGATGGGGACCCAGAAACTCAGCTAGGAGACTCCTCTGTTAGGACCAGAGGACACCTACATTAATTGTGATGCTTTCAGCAACACACCCATGGAAGTTTCTCAACTGGCCTTGGGCCCCACACAAAGCATTGAGGGGGGGTTTTTAAAAAGGTACTTGAGGTTTCTGCTAATTACTTTTTCACATGAATAGAGAGATGGAGGGACCAGGGGTCAGGAAACCAGCAGGAGGCTGATGTCCAAAAATGAGTCACAACAGGACTTGTGCAACCTGGCAAAGTTTTAAGAAGTCAGGAGAATAACTTTGTAATTGTATTCAGTGATATACATCGATTGACATGTTAATAAATATGAACATTTTATTTTGGGTTTATCAATAACCAATATCAATACGTATATCAATATATCAATAATTATCAATTTGCCTTTTGTCTTCTAATAGTATTAAGGGGCTGTAAAGGGTCAAGTGAAAAACATTGAGATACAAATGATGGTAAAAGTGAAAACAATTGTTTTTAAAAACAAAATC